>JARFYF010000084.1:64343709-64354072 GCA_030265395.1 Rhina ancylostomus | reverse complement strand
CCATCACCTCCCCCACCTGCCTGTTTTTCTTTCCTTATCTGTTTCTAACTCTCATCCATCAGCCTCTGTCTCCACACTTCCCCGCCCCCTTCCTCACCTGGCTCCATCTGCCTATCAACCAAACCCTCCCCCATACCCATCCCCAAATCTGGTTCCTACCAGCTCTCACTTACCAGCATCTGTCTCATCCCTGCTCTCGTATCTTTATACTGGCTATCTTCCCTCTACATTTTCAATCCTGATGCAGTGTCATAACCTGAAATGTCGACCATCCCCTTGCCTCCCCAGATGCTGCTTGAGTCGTTATATTCCTCTAGCAGTTTGTTTTTTGCTCCATATTCCAGCATCTGCCGTCTGTCTTGTGTCTCCAAATTTATAGCCCAGTTCTGTGATTGGAGTAGCACTGACCACAAAAGCCACTGCCACACTTTTCCTTTATGGCTGGAATACAATGCAGAGTCAGTGAAAATGTCAGTAGGATTAGATGCATACGGCTGATTAGCTAATATTTAAGCCAACTTTTGAAATTAGCAAAAGCTGGCCAACAAAGCTGACACAGCCCTCAAAACTACTGGCAGCTCATGCATGCCTTTGATCTATAGGGACAAGAGACAAGTCTGGAACTTCAGCTGGCAGAGAAATAACATTCCATTGCTTGTTTTGTAAGAAAGGATCATGAAAGCCTGAAGGAAGAAATTTAAACATTGAAGACACACAAATAATGGGGAATTAGTTGAATATCTGATGACCTGTCAGGTTTTGAATATTCACATTGAAATGGTCCACTTTGGCTCACTTTATGCACCTTTATATTTAGGATCAATAGATTTTTAATCTAAAAATAGATAAAGGAAAGTGACAATTTAATTTTCAACAAACGAAGTACAGGATCATTATTGCATTGCTAGTTTGGTAGTTCCTCCTTTATGTTCCATTCACAAAAGTTCTCCACCCACTCCGAACCCAGTTGCAAAGCCATTTTACTTCAATTGGTTTTGTTTCATCCAGCCTTTTAAAAAGATGTTCTCTTCTTCGGTTCTCACAATTTAAATTGGTATTTTTCAATTTTCCCCACCAATCTGACCTGGTATTCTTCAACTTAAATGCTAGTCCTTTTCCTTAATTCAAGCTGATGCTTGTCTTTCCCTCCCCTCTCCAGTTACTCTGCTTCTGCCACTGTGTCAATGCCAGTGCTCAACCCTGGCTCTCACCTTCTGTGTTTCTCCATCTTTCCCTTTACTATATCCATATTAAGGCTTCCCTCTCTACCTCTGTGGCCTTTTCCTTCATTCCTTCATTGCCACCTCTTGTTGCCTTTGACAACGTCAATTCCCATTTCCATTTTGCTTTACCTCCTCCTGTTTGATTGCCACTTAAAATGGACACAGGATCAGAATCTGTTCCTAAAAACAGAAAATGCGGGAAATACTCAGCAGGTCAGGCAACATCTAGGGAAACAAAATGTTTCAGATTGATGATCTTTCATCAGACCTCAATATGGTGCCTGATTCTAATAGGAACTAATAATTGCAATAATGTCAATATCTTTTCACTCATGCTTTGGGTATAATTTATAATGTCTTTTTCAGTTGTTGACTAGCTTGGGATTTTTAACATTCTTTATGTCCAGTTTTGGCAGCCTCCTTTTTATCTCTACTAATCACCTCTGTTTTTCTTCACTCAATGGAAATATCTCATGCTATGATACAAGCGAGTGGAACTGGCTGCACAAATACTGTTGCTACTTGAAAAAAAAGTGAAATGATAAAATCACTCCTTCAGCTTCTCTGCAGCTGTTTTTCTGAGCTGAGCTTCACAAAGAAACAGAACCAGAGTACTCTGGAAGATATGTTTATTTTACACAGCTAGAATATAAAATTGGGAGCCTCTTCCACCAGTTGACAAGACCTTGGCTTATATTCTCCTACACCACTATTTTCCTGCTCTGTTTCCTTGTTTTTAACTTTTCCAATATCCAAAAACCTATTCATCTTGGGTTAGAAGGTGACCAATGACAGAGCATTCATAGACCATGGGATAAGGAATTGCAGAGATACACCATCTTCTCCTCATTTCAGTCCTAAATGGCTGACCTTCATTTTGAAACTGACACCCAGTTCTAGACTAGTCAGCAGGGGAAACATCCTCTCCACTTCCACACTGCCAAGCGCTCCAGGAATTTTACATACTTCAGTGAAGTCAATTTTCATTCTTCTAGAGCCTAATCAATCTCTCCTCAAAAGGCAGACCCACCATCCCAAGAATCAGACTGGTGAATCTTTGTTGCACTAATTCCATTGCAAAAGTCTCCTTCTTTAGATAAGGAGACTAAAATTGTATATAGCCCTCCAACTGTGGTCTCACCAAGGACTTATATAATTGCAGTTAAATATCTTTACTCTTGTACATTAAATCTTCTTGCAAGAAAGGCCAACACACAATTTGCCTTCCAAATTGTTTTTCCACTTTCAGTGACACGTGGGTTCCTTTGGGCATCAACATCGCCCAGCCTATCAAGATTTAGAAAGTACTTAACATTTCTGTTTTATCTGCCAAGGTGGATAACCTCACATTTCTACATTGGATTCTACCTGCCAGCTTGTTTCCCATTCACACATCTTGCCTAAATCCACTTTCCTCTTTGTATTCTTATGACCACTCACATTTCTATTTAGTTTTGTGTCACCAGCAAATTTAGAAATGTTGATTTGACTGAAGAGACTAAATTTATTAATGTAGATTTTGATCAGCTGGAGACCAAGTATTGACCCCTCTTACCCCATTAGTTACTCACTACAAAATTGAGAAGGACTGATTTATCCTTGCTCTTTGTTTCCTACCTGTTAACCAACACTCAGTCCAGATTATTTCATTGCCACCAATTCCATGTGCTCTAACCTTGTTCACTAATTTTCTGTGTGGATCTTATTGAAAGCCTTCTGAAAATCCAAATATATCCACTAGTTTCCCTCATCTACTCCAATGGATATATTCTCAAAGAGATCCAAGAGATTAGTCCAACATGATTTCTCTTTCATTAATTCATAATGACTCTGCTCAATCATGTTACTGTTTTCAAAGTTTCTTGATATCACATTCTTTATTATAGATTCTGGCATTTTCTCAACTACTGATGTCAGGTTAATACAGTTCCCTGTTTTCTTTCTCCCTTTTCCTAAGTAGTGAGATCACAATAGCTCACTTCCAGTCTGCAGGAACCACTCCAGAAACTATTGATCTTTGGAAGACCAGAATATCCACTACCTCCATGGCATATAGCCTGTTCTGTTTCCTTTAAGCTTAAACTTTAAATCATAATATACTAAGATGATTTTCTGCTAGAAGTGAGCTACTTAAAAATGGCATTATCATTAATTTCACCTTTATACTGTGTTACAGGTATGATGGGGTAATGGTTAAGTTACTGGACTAGCAGCTAAAGTTCAAATCTCTGGATCCAGAAACATGAGTTCAAATTCCACCATGGCAGCCTTCAGGGAAAGCAATTTGTCATCCTTCACTGACCCATCCTATGTGATTCCAGACCCACCAGTATGGTTAACGATTCATTGCGTCCTGAGTGTAGGAGCAATATGAGATGGACTATAATTACTGGCATTGCCAGTGAGGTCCATATATTGGAAACTGGATTGGAGAGCATGTCTTATGAGGATAGGTTGTGTGAGCTAGGGCTTTTCTCTTTAGAGAGAAGGAGGATGAGAGGTGACTTGATAGAGGTGTACAAGATGTTAAGAGGCATAGATTGAATGGACAGTCAGAGACTTTTTCCCAGGGCAAAAATGACTAACACAAGGGGGGATAATTTTAAGGTGATTGGAGGAAGGTATGGGGGGATGTCAGAGGTAAGTTTTTGTTTATACAGAGAGTGGTAGGTGCATGGAGCGCACTGCTGGCAGAGGTTATGGGGGCAGTTACATTAGGGACATTTAAGAGACTCTTAGATAGTCACATAAATAATAGAGAAGTGGAGGCTATGTGGGAGGGAAGGGCTAGATAGATATTAGAGCAGGATAAAATGTCTGCACAATATTGTGGGCCGAAGGGCCTGTACTGTGCTGTAATGTTCTATGTTCAAACAAATAAATAGTAAAAATAAAGCACATACTGTTTTTTCTTGAAGTTGCATGTGTGGTTTGTATTCAAAAACTATTTCTTTCAAAATAAACTCTGTCAAAAACTCTCAAAAAACATTATGCAAAGATCCTAGGACCTATAATAAAGTTCTGAAATAGGTGCACAACAATTTAAACTCATTTGAAGTAACTGCAAAGTTGATTTTATTTCATATTTTGTGCATATTTTGACAATGTCCAGTAGATCAAGTAGAATAAATTTGAAGTGAGAAACTCATTAAGACAATTGCCAGGAGGGGGTTGGTGGTGAAGATGGAAGACTCAGCATTACTGTATCATTTCTGCAGCCTGATCTGTGCATGTGTTCAGCCTGTTGCAAAATCCATTGGAGTTTTTCCTTGGGCAACTCTGACCACCACCTGAAACAAGTACAAGATTCACTTCAGTTTTAAATCAATGTTCCATGCGTGTTATACTTTAAGACCAGATGAAGGTTTGTGCTATGTCAGCTCTAATGAGTTTCTCCAGATTTACAACAATCATTAGAGAGACTGCTGGGGTTCAAGAAAAAAGATATTAAGCTTCTCCACATATATCTGTGTAGAGATCAGTGGAGCTTGAATGTGTCCCTTACATCCAGGTTAATATTAACATCTACAATTTGTCTCCTACTGCCTATATCCTCTTCCTACCAGCCCCCTGCCCTACATCCATCCCAGCCACTCTACTCCAAGAGTTATCTGTGCTCCAAAATAGAACTGAGGAAATTGGCAAGTTGCTTCTGGAGACACTGTCAGCCAGTATTAACAATGGCAGCTCACCACTATTATTAAAATGATGCCCAGGGCACAACCACCACTGAGCCTCAAGCTCTTAGTTTGGGCATAGTTTTGAAGCAAGCCTTTGGTTATGTGCCCAGAAGCATCAATAGTGTATTTCTGGGCCAATTAGTGTGGAACACATTGAAAAAAATAAATGTGGGATGATATTGCAAAGAAGATAATATCGCTTGTGAAAGGCTTATTGGAAGTAAATTCAAACTCATTGAGCCAAAATGATACAGCTATATGCATCAAAGAAGATTGAAATACAAGAAATCAGTTTGAATGTTTTATTGTGGTCAGCCTGTTAGTCAGATATCCCTGGAGAAAGCTGAACAAAACATTCCTAAACTGCAGACTAAACACAATACAAAATATCTTTGTTGTTCCCATTGTCACAACAGCCTTACAGAAGACTACATGATGGCCTGTCATTCCAATTGTAAGTAAAATCATTTATTTTTAAATTTAAGCTACTTGTATTAATCTTCAACTTGCAGAAATATCTATTTTCTTTAGGTTTTTATGAAATGTTTGTTCTGGGCTAGTGTCTTTCATACAATACAGTTTTTTCAAAGTTATAATGTGGTTGAACAACCTTGTATGGATCAAAATGTAATCTGAGTTACAACCATAGAAATTGGCATACATATTGCATTCCATGGAAGGTGGTAAACATCAAGTATCATAACAGTTAAGTACTAGAAAGTTAAGAATAATTACTGTTTTGTAGCATGTTACATTTATTACCATTACAATTATGTGCTAATTATCCATCAGATAAATCTTGTATCATAAAGGGAGGTGATGGAGAGAGAGCACAGGTGGAGGAGGAGGGATGGGCTCATGAACCAGCAGGTGTTTTCCTACCCCTCACTTCTGTTTGAATGTTGCATTGCATTGGGGTGGGGCGGTAGATTGGTGGTGGTGGTATATGTTTGCAGTGTGGTTAGATTGGTATTAGGTGTGATTGGACTCCTTTAGTGTTGGGCTGTGAGGACAGTCAATTAATAAACTCATTACTGATACATCTTCTGGTGGAAAATTGACCTGATTGCTGTAACCAAGATAATATATATTTCATTTCTGTTTGATACAAAGTTGGAATATTTTGGCACAGGGAGTGACTTAAACACTTTTATTATGGAAGAATATGCAGGCAGAAGATTGGAAAATGGGAAGAGAACAGGCAGTGCAGTGGTTTCAGGTTTGGATTGCTGCAGCTTTAACATGATAGCTAAGCCATTTCTGATGTGTTTAGTTGGTCATATCGATGTAAAACAATATCAAATGCACATTGTTGTGAAAGTGAAAATTTGGGGCTGCCTTTAGCACCAGCAGGATTCACTCAGAAGCGTTAAAGGACAAGTGTAAGTCTCACTTTGAGGCCTGAAGTTTTTTACCTTCCAGGATTATTCTTCATAACACCAATTAATAGCCCATGTACAATTGAGAAACAACCTCCGGCTGGTGGTTTTAAGCGGACATTCAAGCGCGCCTCAAGAAGGGTAACTGACAAGCTTAGAGGAATTGAGGGGGGATTGTCTCAAAAAAGGGAAGGGAGTAAAGTGGGTGAAGGGAAAGCGACAAGAATCCATAATGGAAAACTTCCAGAAGGTTAGAGAGCTTCTTTGATTTCTGGAAAGCTTTCACAAATGAAGAAATAAGGAAAAATAGACATAGGTTTAGGCTATTTAGCCTTTCAAACTTGCTCTGTCATTCAAAATGATTGTTACTTCTGCTCTCTCCCCAGGCCACAATGAATTTTGTGCTTAGAAATATATCTAGATCCTTCCTAAATATATTGTGTGACGTGGCTTCCACTACCTTTGGTAGAGAATTCACAGGATTACCACCCTCTGTGAAAAAATTTTTCCTGATCTCATTCCCAAATTTCCTACCCCACATACTGTGGATCTAGGCCTTCCCAGGCAGAGCAAATACCCTTCATCTATCCTCTCAAGCCTTGTCAAAAGTTTGTATGTTTCAATGATTTTTTTTCTCTCATGAATGAGAGGAGATCTCATTGACATGTCTCATCTGCCTTCATCCAGCAATGTCATCTGATAATGAGATGTCAAATCCCCCTGAATCCTGTGGACCCTACAACAAAACTGGCAAGTAACAAGAACAGAAGTACTCTTTATTTCAAGACCCTGTCCTTTCTATACCCTGAATTTTGGACCTGAGAAGGCATTAAGAACTCTGACCTATAACCCAATGTGATATCATAATCTCACTGGACTGTATAGCAGCTAAGTACTGTGGAAGTAAATGTGAAGATTGCCTTACATTGGTTGATATAGTATATCAAACCCAGCTGAAAGTAAGATTTTAAAATAACCAAGCGGCTCATGCAACCTTCTCAAATTTTGTATCTTACTAAAGAGTATTTTCAATGGATGAGAGATTGGAATAAGTAATATACTCTGACATTAGAATTCCGTGCATGTAATCCAATGTATCATGTCAATGTTTCTTTGTTGCTAATTACGATAAGAGTTCCTTATTGGTCACATGTACATCAAAACACACAGTGAAATACATCTTTTGCATAGAGTGTTCTGGGGGCAGCCCGCAAGTGTTGCCACGCTTCCGATGCCAAAATAGCATGCCCTTCCTAACCCGTATATTATTAGCAACTTCCTAACCAGTACATCTTTGGAATGTGGGAGGAAACTGGAGCACCCGAGGAAACCCACCCAGACACGGGGAGAACAAAAAAACTCCTGGTGTCTGCATGGGTTTCCTCCAGTTGCTTTGATGGATGCACAGGTCTTAATATACTCTGGATAGTTAGCACTTCATTGATCATTACCTGATACTGCTACCTCTATCTTGGACAGATACATAGAGAGGAAAGATTTAGAGGGATATGGACCAAACACGGCAAACAGAACTAGTTTAGATGGCATCTTGGTTTGCATGGACTAGTTGGGCTGAAGGGCCTGTTTCCATGCTAGTCATATCTACGACTCCATAACTCTGACATTTAATTTGGAAACAATACTTGATTTAATAATTTACTAAGCTGCTAAAATGTTGATCATTATATAAAGTTATTCTATGCGCAATAGTTTGTCACCTCTTGTCTGCCAGATTCAGACTAACAATGAAATAAGGAGGCACAAGAGACTGCAGATACTGGAATCTGGAGCAAAAAACAAACTGCTGAGGATATCAATGGGTTTAGCAGCATCTGTAGAGGCAAAGAAGAATAAATTTGACACTCTAAAAAACAGTCAATGTCAGTGAAGGGGGTGAGGGAGAAGATATTAGTAACAATATTTGAGAAAACAAATAAACAGCCCTTGGGACAAACATGGTACAATTTTGAAAAAAATCTGATATATGAGATTAAAGTAATATTTTTGTGCAATTTTTTGAGCCAAAGCTTGGTTCTCACTGGGAAATTAGGAAAAACAGTCAATATTCAACCTCATTTACAAAGCTTTGATAGAGTTTGGTTCCTTATTGCAGACAGTCTTGTAACCAAAGTACACAGCACATGCTGCCCTCGCTATGACAGAATCAGTGACCTTGCTCTCTATATATTTCCCATAAGTCACTTAAGGGAGCCATAGGTAACCTTTGACTGGTCATCCAATTTTATGTACCCACTTTTCTTGTTAATTATATAATTCAAACAGCTTCTTAAACAACTTTGGAAGACAGTTACACGTTTCACAGTTACTGTGTTCCAATGAGTTATGGGGCTATTAAACTGCACCGATGTTTTTAAAAATATAAACCAGAGGAAGATATCATTATCTGGATGGATTGAGATTACTTTGAAGTGTGGAGCCAGCTGTATCTTATTAAGTGTGCTGGCATATTAACACATTTTGTTCCTCAGTGAAAGGAATCTACACCAAATATTACATCAAATATTTCAATTGTGGGAGGTATTTACACAAAACATTCCTTTATGCACACCTCTTGTAAGCTTGCAGGCTTATCTCTGATCTACTCAAATATTTATTGGATGTGGGGCCTCGAGTCTAGCTGTTATGAAAATATCAGGAGCCTCTCGAAATGGAAAGGACACATCTCCTTCAAGCTCCAAGAGGAGGGACGATCATAGAATGGGTAGATGTTTTGTCATATGCCCATATGGCCCATAGGCCCATATATCAAAGATAGACCCCTAGGAAGCAGATGAAGTGCCACTCTGTACTGCTGAAGTATTAACTCTACTTAAAGTCATCGATTCATAGAGTAATCGAACAGGGAAATTGGTCCTTTCAGTTCACCAAGGCACATGACTGTGAAGCACCTACTTACACTAATCCTACATTAATCCTATTTTGTTTTCCCCACATTCCCTTCACTGTTCCTGAGATTCTACCACTCATCTACACACTAGAGGCAAATTAAATTAACCGATTATCTTGGTTGCCCATAAGTCTTTGGGATATAGGAGGAAATCCACAGGAACTAAAGAGGTCTTAGGGAGAACATGCACACTCCCCATGGACAGCACCCAAAGTCAGGATTGAACCTGGGTTGCTGGTGCTACAAGGCAGCAACTCTAGCGGCTGCATCACTGTCCTTCGCTGTCCACAGATGCAGCCTACTTACAGCATATTTCCAGCATTTTCTGCTTTTATTCCAGGGAATGTTGTTGAAGAGCTGCATAATCATTGAAATATTAATGTGATTTTCAGCTACTGAGCTATTCCTGTCCTATCCTAGAATTCGCAGCTTGTGCTTACCAGAATGGGTCACTGAATAGTGGTTGGCAAGTAAAGCTTGTTGATTCATGTTATCTGTTATTCACAGGAATAGACTCCACTGAGCTGATATCAGCCAAAGTGCATGGGCTGGGGATGAAATTTAGGAACATTCTTACCTTTAGAGCATTGGAAGCTGATGGAAAAATATGTCACTCTGTCAAGTGCCTGTGTCACTTTGAAAATACATAAGCACTGATATTGAGCTCAAGTCTGCTGCAGCTGGGTAACTTACTGAATTTCCTGTGAGTTAGGCTTCAAAATTTTTTACCTGCATACTTACAGTAGGTGTTAACTAATAATGTTGTAGCAAAGACTAATAGAGCATCCTGGAGATTAGTAAACTAGGCAAGAAGTTGGCCAACTCCTTAAGTAGTCAGGGTGAATGATTGTGGAACAGATACAGGAAGAACTGAATAGATGAATTCAATGGTCAAATCAGTAACCAAATGCAGTGACATTACAGAACATTGCTTGTGGTGTGTTTTGGTTCTACTACCTCATCATTTTTTGCTGCTTAAAGGAACACTTGAAAAAAAAGTCACCCACACCCAAACAAAGAGACCTCGGACAAAATTGGTGTATCAAGAACTAAAACTTATGAATGACCAAATCTTGGCTCTGTGTTGCTGGTTCTGATGATGAGTTTCCCTGAACTATTTTTTGTTCTAGTGGGATTCTGGCGTAAACAATGTGAAATTCCTGCTGTAATCTC
>JARFYF010000084.1:64122550-64136686 GCA_030265395.1 Rhina ancylostomus | reverse complement strand
AGGACCATATCCTTCAGGGTCTTGCTTATTCAAGTGTCAGTCTAAATGCCTCTTAAACATAGTGATTGTATCTGATTCCACCTCTTCCTCAGGCAGCAAACTCCTGATCTCAATCACTTTCTCCATGGAAGGAAAAAAAGAGCCTGCCCTAACATTTCCTTTAAAATTTCTTATCTTAAAGCTAGGCCCTTTTGTTTTTGACAACCCTACCAGAATCAGGTTTATTACCACATACATTGTGAAATTTGTTTTGTGGCAGCAGTACAGTGCAAGACATAAAATTACTCTAAATTACCAAAAAATAAATAAAATAGTGCAAAAGAGGAATAACAAGGTAAGTGTTAATAGGTTCATGGACTGTTCAGAAACCTGATGGCAAAGGGGAAGAAGCTGTTCCTAAAATGTTGAGTGTGGGTCTTCAGGCTCCTGTACCTCCTTTCTAATGGTAGTAATGAGAAGACGCCATGTCCTGGATAGTGATGGTCCTTAATGATGGGTCCTTCCTTCTTGAGGCACTGCCTCTTGAAGATGACCTTGATGGTGGGGAGGATTGTGCCCATTATGGAGCTGGCTGAGTCTACAACCCTTTGCAACTTCTTTTGATCCTGTACATTGGAGCCTCTTTACCAGGCAGTGATGCAACCAGTCAGAATGCTCTCCACTGTACATCCGCAGAAATTTACAAGAGTCTTTGGTGACATACCAATCTTCTCAAACTCTCTGACTATCTACCCTGTCTGTGCTTTTCATTGTCTTGGATGCTTTGAGCTAAAGGGCCTTGTTTCCGTACTGTATCAGGTCACCCCCAGCCTCCTTCACTCCAAGGAAATACAAACCCAGTTCATCCAATCTCCTTGTAACTAAAATCCTCCAATCCAGGTAATGTCCTGGTGAATCTCCAAAACAATGAATTGGGATGGAGTGAGTGTGAACTGGGCTAAGGAGTGGATGAGGATAGGGTGATGAAGGTAGTAGGTGCGGGGAGGTAAAGTAGGGAGTTGTTGGGCTGTGGTTGGTCAGATGGGGAATTGAACCTGGGGTGTAGTTGAAAAGTTTATTGGTGTTATGAATGGGGTAAGGCCAGGGCACAGGAATAGTTGGCAGCACCTAGGTACACTGCCTGTATAAGGGTTTGCAGTGTAGTTATATTGTCAGGGCTGGGCTCTGTGGTGTTGAATGGTTGAGCACTGGGCCAGGTGCTGGTGTGAGGATTTGGGATTTGAAGGTGGCATGTTGGAGTCTAGGTATTGAAGTGTTGGGCCTTGTTTTGGATTTGGATGTTTGTTTGGTCACAGGGTGCTGTGTGTTCTCTGCTTGGTTTTGGCTTTGGGATTGTGGTGTGGTGTTGGGTGTCAGCAGCCCTCAAACGTTGTTCGGAGAGGTTATCAAATTATTGTTTGTGACATCTTCTGCATAAGTCAGCTGTTGCATTCTCTGCTTTACCAGATTGACCTCAATTTAAAAACACTTCACTGATAAAGGCATTCTTGGGCATTTTGGGATCATGAAACAAACAACATAAATGGAAGTTCATCTCTCTGTAGTTTTGGAAATCAGCTGTTGACTTTCCACTGAATAATAAGTGACTCATTTTCATTTGTTCAGGTGTAGACATTCCATGGATAATTGCAGGTGAAAAAATATTGACAAAAAATGCCCAAATGATATGCAGTATGTGCTATAATTGGTACACAGTGTTAATTAAAAGGCTGGATCATTATCTTGGGTCAGAGTTACATGCACTTGTGCATTTTCTGATCCTTTCTGAACCTTGGATTGATTACATTTAAATTGACATGATTTTATTGTCATAGTTTCCATTAACTGTTGATTAGATCTGGCTTAGTGAACGAAGATACCACTGTGCACAGTACCAAATGGTTGTTTCCCATTCTGTATTGAGTTAGCTGCTCATACCAGAAAGTATTAGGGGTACATATATACTCCTCCTTGAGGGGGAAATGTTGATACTGCTGAATAAAGCCAATTTATAGGTTTTACAGAATCTGCAGTGGCTCTTTCTCATCCCATGAAGGGAGCATGTGCTGCTCCTGTCTGGGAATCAGCACTGCTCTCTTGGGAGAAAAACATGTCTTTATGGGGGGCGGAAGTTGCATCGGAGAAAACATTATGACCTGTGGTTACTTCCACAGATCCCATCAGTGCTGTTCCTTTGTCCCAGAAGATGTGTTTGATGACCCAGCCAAAACTGGTGAAACTCCTATTGGGTAAGCTGAGGGCAAACATGAGCTGAGACTGGGATTTGCCATTTGTGGAGTCATGCTTTCAAGTTCAGGCCTGGTTGAACATTCTTTATCATTGGGAGAAATGGTTGATATTTTACACTCCATGTATGCTGCATCTTCAACGATTTATTATAATGGATATGAAAAATGCTTCCAGTAGTTTCCATTTTAATAAGCTTTTTGTACAAAAAGGTGCTGTTTGTTCAGATTGAAATACAGTTTTTAAATATACAATTCATTGCTGTTGTATTATTAAGCTCTTACTAACAAATTCTATTGGGATAATTTTATAATCTCCAGCACTTTCTTTTAGTCTGCAGGGTGTCCCAGTTGCATATGACAAGGTCAGATTAATTGGTGCGTTAGGTGACATCTATGATGACCAAGGATATATACATCTCAACATTGAAGCAGACTTTGTTATCTTCAGGCCCAAAATTGGACAGAAGCTGATGGTAAGTTTCAGTTTTATTGAGAAAAGCTTTAGAAGAGAATGCTCCAGGGAGTTGAAGTTCATAAAGACTTAAATACAGTGTTGATAAAAGAATTTTAGAAATGAGCAAATGAAAATGTCGGTCCTGAGCAAAGGCTGCCTTGAAAGTGGATGTTAAGAATAAACTGTCTTGAAAATCAATGATCAGGAAAACCTGGAGGTGCTGGTAATGTGGATAAGTGCTTCAGCTAAAGAAAGACTATAAGTAAGGCTATGGTGGGCATTATTATCACGGTACAAATGGGTTATTGTCATTGGATGCCCACCTTGGGGTTGAAAACAATAGGAACATTGTGAACAGTTTTGTTTAGTCCAAGAGATTTGGTGGGGAATGAGGTAATATTACAGAGTTTGTAATATTTGGGAGGTTTCTTTGCTTTCCTCATTTTTTTAACAGGTGGAAATTGAACTTGTCCATGAATGAATTTTTATCGTTTGTAAATATGAATGTACTTGTCTTACAACAGTCTGAAGAAAAATAACAAAAAAACATGACAAATTGCTCTGTGGTTAGGACACCACCACTTTTCACCAGATAAGCAGAGTAGTCTGGAGCATGAGTTTTCATAACCAATGTCAAACTTCAAAGTTTCAGAAGCTGCTTTTTCACTGATCTTTGTATAATGGGGTTTGCAGCACATTAACCTGACTTTTGAATTTTAAAATAAGATATTGCACTTGTTATCTGTATACTTTTAATATCCACAGCTGCAAAGGATTAATTGTCTACTGAACTTCTGCAGGGCACTGTGAATAAAGTTGCTCCAAGTCATATTGGTTGCCTGGTGCATGGGTGTTTTAATGCTTCGATTCCCAAGCCGCCACATGCAAATGGAATCTGGCCAGGCTTTGCAGTAACAGTAGGAGATATTCTGGAGTTTGAAGTTGTGCAGCTGGATGCTGATGCTGCTGGTGTACTGTGCATTCGAGGACAATTGGATAAAAGGTAACTCCCTGGAGACATTTACTGATGAAATGGACAAATGACAATTCTGTAGCAATTGATATAAATTTTTATTGAGTTTCAATCCAAATCAGGACCTTGTAATTTAGGTTGATCAGAGAGTTTGAAGGTCCTTTGCATGAAATCTGTGAGCTGGCCTTTTTAGTTATAATTATACAGTACGGAAACAAGGCCCTTTGGCTCAAGTTGTCCATGCAGACCAAGGTGCCCTTTTGAGCTAGTCCCAGTTGCCTGCATTTGGCCCATATCCCTCTAAACGTTTCCTGTCCATGAATCCAAATGTCTTCAATGTTGTAATTGTACCCGTGTCTGCCACTTTCTCGGGCAGCTTATTCCATGTACTCACCATCTTCTATGGGGTGGGGGGGAGCCTGCTCTTTGGGTCTCCTTTAAATCTTTCCTCTCTCATCTTAAATCTATGTTCTCTAGCTTTAGACTCCTCTATCCTAGGAAAAAGACTGTGTCCATCCTTGTCTAAGCCCTTCATGATTTTCTAAGCCTTGATCAGGTTACCCCTTAGCCCCCTATGCTCCAGGGACAAAGTCCCAGCTTATTCCAGTCTCTCAAGTCTTTCAGTCCTGGCAACCTCTTTGAGTCCTGCACCCTCTCCAGCTTAACCACATCCTAAAGTATGGCAACCAGAACTGCACACACTATTCCAGGTGCAGTCTCAAAGTCTTGTACAGCTGTAACACGACATCCCAACTCTTGTATTCATTGCCCCATCTGATAAAGGCTAGTGTACCGTATGCCACCTTTGCCACCTTGTCCAAATGTATTTTCATTTGCAAGTAACTATGTACTTGTAACTCTAGGTCTCTTTAATAACATATTCAGGAACCAGCCATTTACTGTGTACGTCCTGCCCTGGTTTAACCTCCCAAAATGTAGCACTTTGCACTTGTCTGAATTAAATTCCATCTGCCACTCCTTGGCCCAATTTCCTACTTAACCTAGATCCTATTGTAACCTAAGACATCCTTCTTCACTGTCCACCACACCACCAATCACGCCACCTACATTCTCATCCAAATCATTAATATATTTGACAAACAACAGCACCGATCCCTCCAGTATATCAGTGGTCACAGGCCTCCAATCTGAAAAATGGGCCTCCACTATCACTTTCTGACTGCTACCATCAAGCAAACTTTCTCTCCCAATTGGCTAGCTTGTCCCAAATCCTGTGTGAACTCACTTTTCCAGGCCAGTTCACCATGTTTGACCTTGCTACGGTTCATGTAGAAAATGTCTACTGTCCTGCCCATGTCAATCTTCTTGGTCACCTCTTTCTTAAGAAAAACTACTGACTATCCCTAATCACTGTTTGCCTTTTCATATGCTAATAGATCCTGTCCCTTGGAATCCCTTCCAGTAACTTTCCCACCACTGATGTTGGGCTCACTGGCCTGTAGTTTCCTGGCTTGTCCTTGTGGCCTTCCTTGAATAAAGGTACAACATTAACCTCCCCTCAGTCTTCCAGTACCTGCCCCGTAGCTATCAATGATACAAGTGTCTCCGCTAGGGGCCCTGCAGTTTTTTCCCTAGCTTCCCACAATGCACTAGGATTTTGGTCAGGCCCCTGGGATTTGTACACCTTAATGTACTTTAAGACCACCAGCACTTCCTCTTTAGTAGTGTGTATATTTTCCAAGACATCACTATTCATATCCCTTTTTGCTGTTGATTGAGAATAGGCTGATTGGATGATAATTAACCAGATTAAATTTATTTTCTTTATGAACTGGATGTACCTGTTCAATTTTCCACATTGCCCAGTAAATGCCAGTGTTGTAACTGTATTGGAACAGCTTGGCTGAGGTACAGCTAGTTCGAGAGTGCAGGTAGTGAAACTAGAATTGGAAAGAGGGAATGAGAAAGGAGGTCTGCAGCCACTGAATAATTGACCAGTTAGGTTAACCTTCCCTCTAAATTTTGTACAAATGTTTGGTGACTAGCTTGAGCACAGATATTTAGTGGTTTGTTTTTACAGATAAGTGCGAGAATTGTATTGAATTCGTGTTTCTGCTTGCAATGAGATTGTGATTATTAAAAACACTGGAAATACAGCATAATACCCAAAATAGTAAACAGATTACAATTGTTCTTTCTTTTCTTTTTCAATCTTTTTTATTAGTTTTCAAATCAATACAAAATGGTATATAACATCAAAGTTTGTACACATCTTACAAAGAGATCTGGATATCATTCAAACAATAGATAACTATACAATAAAATATAGAAAATCAAGGTCCAACGATCTCTCAGTTAATGAAGAGAGTATAAAAGAAAGGGACGAAAAAAGATTTATTATTTGTTAATGACTGAGCAAAACTGGTGACTTGAGTTCAGTGGTGTAGTGGTTTTGGTACAAAGCTGATAATCAGAACACAAATTCAAATCCCACCATGAATATCTGAGAAATTTAATTCCGGTTTTTAAAAACAAAATCAAAAGTAAGCATCAGTCATTGAAACTGATCCATACTTTAAAAAAAAATCTCAGTTTCTTTAAGTCTCAGAGTGTGATTGATGTTTAACTACCCTTGAAGTAATAGTGAACTGCTGCCTGGAACTTCAAGAGCAGGTCCACCCCACCACTTTCTCAGATGAATGTTAACAAACATAATCCAACATTCAGAGTACATTCAACCTGTTACTCCGTTGAGTTTGTTGGTGCCTTCTTTGGTTACCAGTTTATCCATATGGATGTTGTTACTGTTGATGGAAAGTATTTAGACATTACTTAAATTCAGAATATTGAACATCTGCTGCAGTGAATCGAGTGCTAGTTATGGAACACAGGCAATGAGACTTCAAAAACTTGGATGAGTTTACTTATTGTCATATGACTGACTTGTGATCAAAACCAAAAAATGTTGGTCTTTGTCTTTTTAGTTTATACTTAAATGATTTGTTGCTTTAAATCCTAGTGTGCAGGCACCATATGGTGCAGATTTTGAAGAACTGCTGGAAGAGGACTGTGTTGAACAAGATGGTGGTATAGCTGGGAAGAAGAAGAAGAAGAAGAAAAAGAAAAAGAAAAAACAGCAGGATGAAGAATGTGAAGAGATAGCTGAACAGGCTGTGGACTGCATGAGTTTAGAAAAGAGTCCTAGCAAACATGAAATGGTAAATCTTGAAGAGATTTTAGACAGTAAATCCAAAAAGAGAAAGCGAAGGACTGAGGAATCAAATACAGACATAGAAATCCACGAAAGGGATGGCAATGATTACCATAATTACAACAAACCAATTAGAAAGAAAAGAAAATTTTCTGAGATTGAATCAGAGACCACCGATTGTGCACAAGAATCAAAACACAAAAAGAGAAAAAAACATGATTAGGAAAATAATATCTGTAAAATGCCTGATTTGAACTGCTGCAGAGATTCTTTAGCACCTTGAAAATGTGGGAAGGAAGGTGATTTTGTTCTGAAGAGCAGGGAATTTTGATGGAATGCTGTTTGTTATGTTGTCATATATCATAATTTGGAACATTGATGTGCAGTTGCAGAATTGTCTTACTAGCCTGTTTGTCAACATTTGTAAGGGTCTAATGCACCATGTATGTATTGCATCTGCTTGCTATTACAAAAGCTAAATGCTGGGACTGCTGGAAATCTGAAATGAAACAAAATGCTGGAAATATTCATTTCTGCAGCATCTGTGGAGAGAGAGAGAGAGACACATGAGGTAATTCTTTAAATCAATGATCCTGAATCAGAAAGATCATTGACTTCATAATTTCAAGCAAGTGAAACCAAATGTACTTACACATGTTGGAACTATGCCCTGTTGGTAATTATATAATAAATCTGCATTTTTTCCATGCAGAAGATTTGTGACACTCACTCTCGTCATAATAAAAACAAAAAATGCTGGTAACACTCAGCAGGTCAGGCAGCATCTAGGCAACCTCAGTTCTGATTATGGTTCTTTGACCTTAAATGTTAAGTCTGTTTCTCTTTCCACAGAGGCTGCCTGCTCAGTGAGTGTTTCCAACATTATTTTTATTTCAGATTTATTTTGATTTTCACTCATTGTCATACTGTTCACTTGTACGTGGTAAAAATGCTGTGTGAAAACAAATTGTCATATGTAATATTTTTGCTGCAGTGTTTTTTATTAAAAATAAAGGAATGCTTAGTTTGGACTGCAAGGTAAAGTCAAATATTAAGAATTAATATATATTAGTTTGTAACTGGACTAACATTTTCAAAGCAACTGTCATTACTTAAAATTGTAGCTTTGTACCATTTAAATATTTTAAGTATCTACATTTATGATCTATATAAAAACAGGTAATTTATCATCCATGCTTTATAGCTTCCTCCTTTAAAAGTTGCCTGAGGTGGCTTCTAATGGCAAATCATCCAGTAGTATTGAGCAGTCATTCTGAACCCACTGCACATTATTGAACGTAGTACTTAATTTTTATCCTGTTTTCCAGTATTTCAATATTCGCAAGAAGATTTTTTAATAATGGCACACGATGCTCATCTTTGCGATCAACAAAGAAATCATCATTACACCTCAGATGATATTGTCTAATGGGAACCACCTTTACATGAGAACTTCTTTCCTATTTTTAATGTGCTTTTAAACTCCTGGTTAAGATTTTGTATTGTTATTTGCTCATGTATGCTCTTTCATGTTCAGTGAAGTCATTGAGTTATGTACATTGTGGCCTTTTCCTCATTTACTGTTGATTGCATCCATATGTACTAAGATTTTAAGCCAAAAATGAAACAAAAGAACTTGCAGCTTTGCTGCTCGTTGTTGAATACATTGAATCTAAATATGTTATAGGAAGCATTTTTTATTCTCACTTCATTGACACCTAGTTTTCTATTCCTATTAGTCACAAGGTTTAATTGTAATTTTGGTCTGTCATGCTGTAAGAAAGCAGTGAATATAAAAAAAAATTGTGCACATTGATGTTGAGCCACCATGTTTGATCAAATGTCTGGATTAGAGAGTATTAGCTATCAGAAGAGGTTGGGCAAACTTGGATTGTTCTCTCTGGAGTGTTGGAAGCTGAGCAGTTTATAAAATTATGATAGGCATAGAAAGGGTAGATGGAAGCTTTTTCCTAGAGTGGAAATGTTAAGTATTAGAGGACATAGCTTTAGGGTGAGAGGGAGAAAGTTTAAAGGAGATGTGTAGGGTAATTTTTTTACACAGGGAGTGCTAGGTGCCTGGGACATGCTGCCAGGCATGGTGGTGGAAGCAGATACGATGGTGTTTAAAAGGCATTTAGGCAGGCACATGAACATCCAGGGAATGGAGGAATATGGGTCATATGGAAGCGGACATATTTAGTTTAATTTGGCACCATGGTCGGTGCATATATCATGGGCCGAAGGGCCTGTTCCAGTACTGTATTGTTCTTTAATTGTGGAAAGTGGGAGTATTGGAGTGATTGGTGCAAGAATGATTGTTGTGACCTATAATTATCACTATGCTACACACACAATCTTTCAGTGGATCAAATTATTTCACAGAGCTGTGTGTATGACACCAATGACTAACAAAATGCCAGTTATTTTTAACACCACTTGGATTTATTCTGAAGTGTTCAGAATAGCTGACCTGGTTCAGTTAAATGTTGAAAATTAATGAAAATCTCCACTGAAACTGCTTTACCTACTGAATATTTCCAGGATTTTTGTTTTTTTTCAGTTGAATATTATTGCATCTGACTATGGCAATTATTCTATAGTACTTAATGAGATTAGGCAAGATATGTGAGGAATTGACAATCAGGAGGGAGCCAACAGACAGAAAGGAGACAAATATAATACCCATAATTTGAGGGTCAGTAAGCAGATATTAGTAACAAGATCCTTTATTTCATTCTACTGTAAAATAACGGAAAATTGAAAAGCAAATGTAATCTTTGATCTGTATGTACACAGAGAGCAGTAAAACACTAATTGAGAAAATCCAAAAGCAGCTGATTTGCATTAACAAATACAAAGTTACTAAGGCAGAGATGTCTTAATTCTAGTACATAACCCCATGATCCTTAAATTAATGAAACATTATACAAAGCTTTTAACCATGAGCAAAGATTTAATTCTGAGTGGTTTAAAAAGTGTATTGCCTTTTGTCATTGTTCTGATTTATCATTTACAGAAATGTCTGCTAATACATTAAATCCCAACTTTTGGATGTAGATGCTGCCCTCAAACCTTAGCAATTTGTCCTTTGATTCCAAGATTATTTACAATATTTTGTTCTGTTTATTCTGTGAAGTTTGAAACACTAGGGAAGGTGTTTTATAGGTCCATAAATGCTTGTCAGGAGCAATTACAACGGAATGTCTGTTATGCTAAGACGAAGGGAAAGAGTGCCAATAAGAGAATTATTTTGCATCATCTGCAGCCTTAAAACTGACGATCTGAGGAAAGTTGTAGTAGGAACTGTGGATTAGGCTCGACAGAATGTTTTCTTAAGTGGTTTCAGCTCCGCTCTGGTGATGGTCTATGTATCTGCTGTAGTAATTATGGGAAATAGTCTATTGCCTGAGGTTTATTTGTTCCCCTATTGATTAGCCACTGCTATAAGAGAGAGGTAGGTGTCTTGATGAATGTTGCATAACGTGAATGATATGCCATAGTTGAATTGTGGGCAAATGTGGGTTAAATGATTATAATGTCAAATGGCTGAGATGGGGTAAAGACATGTTAGGTACAAATTCTGATTAACGGATTGTTTGTAGACGAATGATAGGGGTGTGCAGTGTTAAGTAATGTACGGAACTGCATTAGCCAGGAAAAGACATTTGATGCATTCACTGATCCAAACCATTCTTCTGAGGTCAATGGATTTTTTGTATCCCAATGTACTGATCTTCATGGTTTTGATACTGGCATTAGGTTTAATGTCCTCTTCCTGACTGCAAATGATATATCTCCTTACTAACTCCACCCCCTACTTCACACTTTCTCCACCAAGGTCTCCCGAGCTGCCAGCACCTTTAGCTCCTTAAAGTTCAATTTACGTTCTGATTACACTAAAATTGCAGTATTAATTTAACAAATTAATCATTATTTAGCTATAATACTTTACATTAATCTGCAAAACTTGAGTACTAACATTTTTCTTACAGCACATGTTTCTGCATTTATTTAGAGCTTCTACTTCAATTTTCATTTACTAAAGTCTGGATTATCCCATGTTGCATCCTTCTGTATTTCCCAGATGAGACTGTGTTCTAGAACACCTTGCCAACAACTGCTGAAGTCATAAAGTGCCCCCACTTTCAGATGCGCAGTCTGACTACAAAATAGGGTTTCCTGCTGAAGCAGGCAGCCACTGAATATCACAGCCTACTCCAGCTGTAAACAGTAAATGGGTAAATAAGGAGGCAGCTCAAAGTCAGCATCAAAAGAACCAATAGAGGCTTATTGCACATCATGATCCCCTGGTGTTTGTTCAGTAGATAATATTCAGCATGCTGAAGAAACCATGTACTTCATGGCTGTTGGTGATTTCATTGCACCTCCTGCACTCTTTCTGCCCAGCATAAGTTGTTCTGTGGGTTCTTTAGAGATTTGCTATTGATTTTGAGGCAATGCTTCGGTCTGCATGTATGAGTTGGGGACAGGTTCATGGAGAAAATAGTGTGAATTAGGTGGCGGTCAGTTCAGCAGTTATTGGTATGTCATGGCCCTTGCTTGATGATATGGTCTTAACAGATGCCAGTGCTTGGACTGGATGTGTTCCCATGACATTGTGGGCTTGTCCCTCTGATCAAACAGTGTGATAGCTATAGTGAGGGCATGCTCCAAGTGTCTTATCAAGAGAAGAAGTCTGTTGGTATTGGCCTTCCCCACTCTTGACCATTTGCACCTTGCCTAAGGGTTGTATTTCTTTCCATCCTGACAAGAGGATCAGTTTGTCTCCCTTTGGGAGGTGGACCAGGATTTTGAGGTCAGAGTAGAAGTTCTCCTTGGCCTCATCGGAACCTTACAGGTTTCGGATGTAAGTACTGAGTTTCAGTGTTAGGGTAAGCCAAAGGGTCATAAAGCATTCACTAATTATAAAGTGAGATGCTGGATTAGCTCCTTTATGGTGAAGCTCACTCCATAAAGTTGATGTTTCTCTTCCTGTTTGTCCCTCCAGAAGAAAGTGTACCCACCTCCTTGTTCTTTAAACTGGCCATCTCCTGCCTGACATTGTCTCACTCAGTGCAGCGATGTCAACATTAGAGCATTTGAGTTCCAAAGCTAGCATACTGGAGCAGTGTCCAGCTCTGTCTCTTGGGATCGTCTGTGAGGCTATTGACATTCCAGGTCCTGAGCTTCATGTATTGAAATGGAAGTGGCCAGTGTGTGACTTCATTTAACACAGGGTAACTGTAATGCACCAGCTATTGCAGAGAAAGTCTTGATCCAATGGCAACTGCAGATCAGTCTCAGCTGCACAGATATTAATGCTCACAGATAGATGTGCAAACAGTTAGGTAATTGTTTACCCATGGGAACCTAGAACTAAAATAGATATTAAAATAACTTCTAACTTTTGCCACATGGTGGAGCAATGGTCCAGAAGGAAAATGTGCTGGAGTTAACTTGGTACCTTTGTGCTCAGTCACTGCCTTGCTCTAATAGTCAACTGATTGGGCAAGTGAAGATTTGGATATATGATGATTCCCAAATTTGTTGGTGATGAAGCCTGTAAAGGTGGAGAAATAGAGAAATGTTTTTATTTCTGTCATAGAAGATTTCCTTAACTGGTTTGATTTTATTTTTGCAAAGGAATAGAAAATGGATTCCTTACACCCAGTCAGTCCACAAAAACACATCAAACTGTTTTCAAGCAACAAAACAGCAACTAATAGTTGTTTTAGGAGTCCTTGTCCGAATTGAACTGCCAAAACTGGACCTGTGTTGGTTGTGTTATGTTCAGATTTTCATGGCTTCGTTGCAGCCTAGAACACTGGACAGGTTATTTAATTTATCTTTAACATTATGTGTAGTCAGGAAAAGGAGTAATGACCCCATCTCTACAAATCTCTGAACTTGATGACTCTGAATTTAAGACTGATTGGGGGTTCCTCTCGTTAATGTTTCTGGTACAGAATCCTTCAGATCTGGTCCTGATGAAGATCCTAGTCCTGAAACATTAACTGTATCTTGTTCCACAGATGCTGCCTGACCTGCTGAGTTTTTTAGCATTTTCTGCTTTTATTCCACACTAAACAAATTTGCAAGAACACACATGATTACGTGATATTGTTAAAGTAGTACCAGCCAATGTTATATATGCTGTGTTTTACAGCCAGAAGCAGATAAATAAATTGATTTATTGTCACTTGCACCAAGGTACAGTGAAAATCGTGTCTTGCATACTGTCCATACAGATCATTTCATTACAATAGTACACTGAGGTAGTACAAGGAAAAACAATAGCAGGATGCAGAATAAAATGTTACAGTTACAGAGGAAGTGCAGTGCAGGCAGACAATAAGGTGCAAGGCCATAATGAGGTAGATTGTGATGTCGAGAGCCCACCTTATTGTACTAGGGAACAATTCAATAGTCTTACAGCAGCGGGATGGAAGCTGTCCTTGAGTCTAGTGGTACATGCTTTCAGGCTTTTGCATCTTCTGCCCAGTGGGAGGGGGGAAGAAGAGAGAATGTCTGGGGTGGGTGGGGTCTTTGATTATATTGGCTGCTTTACCAAGACAATTTGAAGTGTAGACAGAGTCCATGGAGGGGAGACTGGTTTCCGTGGTGTGCTGAGCTGCGTCCACAACTCTCTGCGGTTTCATGCAGTCTTGGATAATGCAGTTGCCATTCCAAGCTGTGATACATCCAGATGCTTTCTATGGTGCATCTATAAAAAATGGTGAGGGTCAAGGTCAAAAGTCCAATTTATGCATGCTACAATCCACATAATCCAATGTAATTCAAGGAGCAGATACCACAAAAGAATAAAATTGAGAAAATTTGCACGGTTTTCTGATAAAATTGCGTGGCTGGAGGACTGAAATAAGAGACCACAAGATAGAACTTTAATCAAGATAAGAGTGCATCAATCCAAATGACTCAAGGGTGAATGAAGAGTAATAATTAGATGAGGCAAAGAATTGAATGTGCAATGTCTGGGGTTAAGTTGCATACATGACAGGAGCACAAAAGACAGCAGACCAGATTTCAGAACTGGTTCATTGGCTGAAAGGAATACTTTCCTCTGTAGTGTCGAACAAAAGATCTGACTGTGCAATTTTGAATCTCCGCAAAATTTTGGAACTCCCAAACCTGCAATCTCAACTTTCAATGGGCCTGACCACCATCTCTGGATCTTCACCACTTCCGAGTCCACATTTCTCAGAGTCATAGAGTCACATAGCACAGAAACAACTCTGACTCTCACCAACTTTTACAGATGCACCATAGAAAGCATCCTATCTGGATGTAT
>JARFYF010000084.1:64035387-64047783 GCA_030265395.1 Rhina ancylostomus | reverse complement strand
ATCACCTGAGAAAATTAACTGATTAATTCCTCTCATTCTTATAGAAAAAGAGAAAATAAAGACACAACCACAAATTTCATTAACAACATGCCAATTATTGACAGTTGCGTAGCAATGATGATTCACTTAGCTAGAGGGAGCAAAATACCTTTAACTACATTTTGCTCATATGGTCCCTGGCTGAATGTGAAGGGAACTCCATCTTCTTAAGTAAGAATGATTAATAAAATCTTAATTTTTGTTTGTAAGGAAAAGTAGGGACTTAGTAACACTGATGATCCATTTTGATAGGATTTACATTAATTCAAGTGTAAATGACCAAACAGGAATAGGCCTGGCAAACATTGAAGAAAGCATGTTTATAAAATATGTGTGATCTGCTTTCTATTATTCCAAAAACACATGTTTTATCTCTATTTCCCTTTCCTTTCCTTTACTATAAATATTTTAGCTTCAGAATTTTCAGCAAGAAAAATCAGCTAAACGAAAGCTATAGAGAATCTTTCCAAATGAGGCAGCAACCATATGGTACTGGAAAAGTGAAATGGGAAGATGCAATCTGGAAACTGTAACACACTTGATCTACAAAGCTTTATGTGCATTTGAATTGGCAATCTTGAACCTTGTTTCTACAATCTGCCCTGTAGATCCAAGGACAAAATGAAGAATACATTTTCATCTGTATAATCATATGCAAAGAAATCCCTTTCTGATTCCTTCTATGGGTCTGTTGCAGGCATGGGCTCAGTCTTTATTGAAGACCCCAGGAATCTTGGACTCAGTAAATCATGCAACACTAATCTTCTTCCAATTCCTGACCTTTGTACTTGGGACTTTATTTCCCAATTCTCAGCCAAGTTCATGGTCATGTGCGCAAGTACGGTGGGATTCAGGTACAATGAAAAATCTGCCTGCAGCAGCACCACAGACACATAGGTACAGACAACACACAGAATATAAATTATACATAGAGGTTATGCCATACAGCAAAAAGTAAAACTATGCAAAAGCAAGATCTTAGTGCAAAAAAAGGACACAATCGAAGACAAGTCTATGGTAGCTGGAAAGAGTCCAGCAGAGATTTATGAGGATGTTGCTTGGACTTGAGGACCTGAGGCTGAGCAAGCTGGGGCATAGGAGAATGATTGGTGATCTTACACAGATGTATAATGCACACAGTCTTTTTCCCAGGGTTGGGGAATCAAGAATGAGAGGGCATAGGTTTAAGGTGAGAGGGCAGAGATTTACTAGGAACCTGAGGGGCAAATTTTTTTTACCCCGAGCGTGGTCCATATATGGAATGAGCTGCCAGAGGAGGTTTAAATTAACAACATTGAGAAGTCACTTGGACAGGCGCATAGATTGGAAGGATTTAGAGGGATATGGGCTGAATGTGGGCATATGAGACTAGCTTAGACCATTTGGGCCAAAGGGCCTGTTTCCATGCTGTATGACTATATAACTGTATGGTAGTCCATGAGGTGGTCCATAATGTTCCATTGCTGAGGTAGGGTTAGGGTTGTGCAGGTAGGTTCAAGAACCTGATGGTTGTGGGAAAGTAGCTGTTCCTCAACATGGTGGTGTGGAACTTCAGACTTCTGTACCTCCTATTGGATGGTAGCAGCAAGAAGAGGGCAAGACCTGGATGGTGAGGATCCTTGATAATAGATGATGCCTCCTTGAGGCAGTGCCTCCCATGGATGCTCTCAATTGTGGGGGTGGGGGGTGGCTGTGCCCATGATGGACCAGGCTGTGTCCACAACTCCGCAGCCTCTTGCATTCCCATGCATTGGAATTGCTGTACCAGGCCATGATGCAACCAGTCAGGATACTCTCAACAGTGCATCTGTAGAAGTTTGTTAGAGTATTTGGCGACATGCCAAATCTGCTTAAGTGTCTAAGAACGTAGGTGCACTTGTATGCCTTCATCATGATTGCATCAATATGCTGGGCCTAGAACAGGTCATCTAAGATGCTACTACCCAGGAATTTGTTTACTCTTTCCACGTCTGACCCACCAATGAGAACTGGTACATGGTCTCCCAGCTTCCCCTTTCTAACATCAAAGATTAACTCCTTGGTTTTGTAGATGTTAAGTGCAAGATTGTTGTTGCAGCACCACTCAACCAGATATTCTATTTCGCTCCGGTACACTGACTCATCACCACCTATGATTCAGCCAACAACAGTGGCATTGTTGGCGAAGTTACGGATGGTATTGGAGCTGTGCTTAGCAACACACTTTTGGGAGTAAATAGAGTAGATCAGGGGGCTAAGCACACAGCCTTGAGGTGCACCTGTGTTGATGACCAGTGAGGAGGAGATGTTGTTACTAACTTGAACTGATTGAGGTCTGCTGATGAGGATGTCAAGGATCCAGTTGCAAAGTATAGAGGGCTAGATCTTGGGTATTATTGATAAGTTTGGAGGGGAAGATAGAGTTGAAAGCCAAACTGTATCAATGAACAGCAGGCTTATGTGTGCATTACCATTGTTCAGATGATCAAGAACTGAGTGGAGAGCTAGTGAAATAACATCTGCTGTTGACCTGTTGTGGTGATAGGCAAACTGAAGGGGATTCAGGTCATTTCTGTGGCTGGAGTAGCCATAACCGATCTTTCAAAGCACTTCAGAAACATGGCCCTATTAAGAATGTAGATACTGTTACAGATCATTTTGCCACAAATAAATAAATTAACAAAACTCCAGCAATAGAAAAACTGAGTCTTATCACTTCTATACGTCCAACAAACCTTTTGAGGTCCCTACTCAATCTGAGAAAGGATGCACCTAAACTACTGGCAAAACACCAGAGAAATACCCCACTGAAATGTTTAATCATCCTTTCCATTCAGAGGATATTATGGCAGAACAATACTAACATTTTCAGAAACTATGAAAATGCCATATTGTATTCACATGAATTAAATCTCTACAACAGCAAATTAATTCTGTGACTTACTGTTCTCTTTGGAAAACAAGGCAGATCACATTGTATGAGAAAAGGAACATTGTAAGAGTAAACCAAAGTGTTTTTACAGCAAATATACTAGGTGTTGAGTGAGTAAAGATGCTTTACTGCAATTTTTCAAACATTTCTGTTATTGTTTAGAAGATTCCAAAGTAAATACATTCAGAAAATTTCCAAGATGCATACCAGGCAGCACTTCGGAGATTGGAACTTGCTCAGATTTGACAAATAATACAGTACTGCACATATGATGTATTGTTTCAATCAGACACAATCGTGCACACAGAACAGCATCAATATTTGTAGTTGTAACAAATTTAGTGAGTTCAATGTATTGTTTTAAGCATTGACTTGTTCTAATACATGTACTGTGATACTTAAAACGTGAACCCCTAACCTAAATTTCTATATGTATTGACATATCACCAACATCCATGCACTATGTATGTCAGATGTATGTTATATCTTCAAATAATCTGATAAACTATTGAATATCTCATGTGCTTGGAAGTCTCTTAAACCTCAATATTTCTGGGCGCTTCACTCGTGAACTTTTAACCCTTAGTGTGTGTGGGTAGTTTATTTACATGAATTTGCTGGATGGGTTGGTTACAAATAAAATGTAGCACATAGTTTGATATAATTTATGCAAAATTCTTTTGTTCATTCAGGCACAGGCCATTTGTAAGCTGGTACCTGTATTTTCAGAACCGACGTACAAATCTCAAGTGGCAACCAAACACTACAGAGATTTCATTCTAATGCTTCGAGGTGGAGAAAACCATGATAGTGGTATCTTACAGTGAGGATGTCCAATTTCATTATTTTTTTTAAGGAATCATAATTTAGCACTGGGGCAAAATGCAGCAACAGCAAGACCAACAAATGCAGTTTGAGTGCTGACCATTTAAATAACCCAGAGGAACTAGGGCAAATGAAATCTGGTTGTTCTGTAAGTACCCTGTTTCAGAGCAGTGAGATGGAAACTTTCATTTGTGTGTGAATTTTGTGTGTTACAATACCATTGATGATATTTAGTAGTGTTGTACACTGGAATAAAAGTACCAGAGAGAACAAAAACCCTACTGAAAAATGGGGAGAATTATTTCCTGTAGGGTGATATATCATCCAGAAACATGTACAAAATTACACTACACCGGGTAAGTCGATTTTCAACAGTAAATTACTATTTTTTTCCCTCAGAGTGTGACTATTTCCAGCCCAATGACTCTATCCTGATTTTTATTTTCAACTCAAATATACTTTCTATCTGATTTTTTTCATCTTCTGCAGTTCTTCCTGTGTGGATTGGTTCTAATCCACATGTCCTCAATTAGTTCCCAACTAATTAAACAGCAGCTCCAAAGAACAGCTCTTTGGGCCAATCATAGGGCTAAACCTGGAGAGATCAGAATGAAACACCATACTGCTTTCTGGCCAATATTTGGAAAAATTACCAAGTTTGAACATTTGACAAGAAAAATATTGGGCCATTTGTGTCACCCACCAAATATATATTTCACATTCCAAAGTACATTTTTGTTAAAACTATAAAACTGAATCCTGTGCATATACTGATCAGCTACAGTACAGGTGTATTTAATGCTCCATCTAACTATTTGAAGCTAATCATTACTGTTTGTCTGCAGCCAGGCAGAATTCCATTTAAATTAATCCTGAACCATTTTGACATTTGGTTTTAAATTTGCACTGAATTGATTATCCACGTTGTCTCACAAAAGCATTGAGGGAATATTTTATTCTCATTCTCTCCAGGAACAATGGACAGAATTCTGGATTTCATGACCAGTGAAGTTACTTTGCACCAAAATTGAAGTTGCAATATAAATGCATCCAAACTTTCCCTCAGCTTTCCCTTAATTTCATTACCATATTGGCCTTTACCTTATCTCTGTTCTTCACAAACAGTTGACTGAATGTATATGAGAAGAGAATCTCACTACTGACCACAAAGACCAGTTTGTTATGGTTGAAATAGATTAGCAGTCATGGAATATTAAGGAATCTTGTCAATGCAAAGCACAAATCTTGTAATGTGAGCAAGTAAACACTGTTCAGCTATTTTATTAGAATGCTAAACAAAAGCAAACTTATTGCTCAGTAATTGCACGAACGCAGGGTCTTCCTGGGTTACAGATGACCTGACTTATGGAGATCCAACTTTACGCAAATTCTCCCATACATTTTTAAAAGATTTTTCAAGATCATGATAGTAATAATGTTTTGTGATGTTCATTAATAACTGGATATCATATATATTCCATTAGTTTAATTATGGGTATTGTTCGGGTGATTATTCAATGAAATAAAAGAACTATAACAAGTGTATATAGAGCAATATGATATGGGTCACTCGAGAAAATGTACATTTTTGGCCTATGGAGAAATTGGCTTATAGGTAGTTTTCAGGAACAGAACCCAGGGACTGCTTGTATAGCATTTAGTACTGATCTGATAATGTTTGAGGATACGTGAACTATGTCAATGCATTGTCACTTACACTTTTCCATACTATCCACATATTTAAAAACAAAATACTATGGTTGCTAAAACAGGGGAGCATCTGTGGAGTGAAAAATAGGGCAAGTATTTCAGGCAGGTGAATGTTCAACAAAATTGGAAGTAGTTAGAGATGCAACATCATTTTAAAAAATGTGCAGAGGCAAGAGGCAAACAAAGAAATAAAAGGCAAAAGAGTAAATGGGAGAAGGTGTAAATGGGAATCGTAAACAGGTGCTGTCTGAGAAAATGAAAGCAGTGATTATGATGTGAAATTGTCGAACTCAAAAATAAGTCCAGAAAGCTGTAAAGTGTTATTCCTCAAGCTTCTTTAGAGCTCTATTTGAACAGCATAGGGGGACAAGGTCAGAGTATAATTGGTTTGGAGCAATAAAATACAAAGTGACTGGGAGCCCAAGGACTGGACAAGAATCAACCAATAATGCAATATCCCAGCTTGATCTACCTTGCATGAAGAAACGACTGCATCACAAACAAAAAATTCAATTAATTGAACGGAGTACAAATAAATCAGTTTCACATGTAACACACAACAGTACAGCACAGGAGCAGGCCCTCAGCCCACAATATGGTGCCAAACTTAATAAACTGGTAATTAAATGCCTAATTAAACTAATCCCTTTAGCTTACACAATGTCCATATTCCCCCATTCTCTGCACATTCCTATGGTTATTTAAGAGCCTCTTAAACATCTCTATTGTATTTGTCTCCACTACCACCCTTGGCAGCCATTCCAGGCATCCACCATTCTCTGTGTAAAAAAAACTTGCCCTGCATATCTCCTTTGAACTTACCCCCCTCTCAAATGCATGTCCAGTATTAGACATTTCGACCCTGGGAAAAAGATACTGGCTATCTGTTCCATTTATATCTCTCATAATATTATAAACTTCTGTCAGGTCTCCCCTCAGTCTCCGCTGTTCCAGAGAAAACAACCCAAGTTTGTCTAACCTCTCCTCATAGCACATGCCCTCTATTCCAGGCAACATCCTGGTAAACCTCTTCTGCACCCTCTCCAGAGCCTCCACATCCTTCCTACAATGGGACAAACAGAATTGAATGCAGTACTCCAGATGTGGCCCAACTACTTTTATAAAGCTGCAACATAACTTCCTGACTCTTGAACTTAGTGCCCGGATTAATAAAGGCAAGCATGCCTAATGCCTTCTTTACTACCCTATCAACTTGTGTAGCCTCTTTCAGGGAGCTATGGACTTGGACCCCAAGATCCCTTTGTCTATCAACATTGTTAAGGGTCTTGCTATTAACAGTGTACTGTCCCTTTACATTTGATAGAAATATTTGGACACTGGCCATTATAAAGGAAAGAAGACAAAAAATGTACGTGTTGTATCTCCTGAACTCAGAAGGGTAAATTATTGTGGGAAAGAAAGTGAGTGTTCTGGGTAATGGACCAGGGTGTTTCATCTGAATGGTGAAAGGCAAAGGGAAAGGAATGTGTTTGTGGCATCACACTGGAGGAGGTGGAAATAGTGGAGGATGATCAACTAAACGTGTAGCCTGACTGAGTAAAAAGTAATGGTAAGGAATTGTCATTGCAGTTCAGAAGTGGAGAAATTGGGAGGGGGAAGATAGTTGTGAAATGGTCCAAACATGGTGGAGCGGAATCCTTGGCTGAAAAAAAAGGAATACATATTAGAAACACTGAAATAGATGCTAGAATTATCAAGAGAGATATGACAGAGACAGAAATCAAAAGAATGGAAGATGGGGTCCTTACAGGAAGCAGAGTTAGAGGAAGTGTGGTAAAGTAGCTCTGTGAAACAATTGGCATTTAATGGATATTATCCAGAAATGAAAATAGGGAAGGGAAGGGAAGATTTAGAGAGGGACAATGAATTGGTGAGGAAATTGGTTTGTCCTGAAATTAGCCCTACTTAAGAAAGCAAGATTTTGTAGAAACAGCAAAAAAGTTAAATTATTTGGAAACAGGCAAACCTGAAAGATTTGTAATGCACATTTTGGTACTCTCTTAATATGTAAGCACATAAAAGAGGCATAATGGCCAATTTTCCCAGGTGGGTGGCCTGATCAACAAATCTGAAGTGCACTGGTACTGCACCTGGGTGAAATAATGATCTATCAGGATTTCCTGTCAGGGTTTACAGCAGCACAATGTAAGCAGACTTTGGCTTCACATGATATGTGCAGGCTCCAAGCTGATGAGAGATTTAAGAAAATATCAGTCTTCCTAGACCTCAAATTGAGCCCCAGTGAGACACTGAGTAACAATACAAAAATTGGAATGTACAATAATACTATTGTGGCCTGAATCCACAAGCAGAAAATGGGTTGGCGCTGATGGTGTTATATTGTCAAATATAATGACATTTTAAGGTTTCATCAAAAAAATATTCCAATTATGTGCAAGTGAAATCATCTCTGGGATGTTAATGCTTTTTTTGCAATTTTTAAGTTCTGCTCCTTGGTATTGGCAGGATGGCAGCAGATGTAAAGGAAAGTAAAGGGCTTTGTACATAGAATTGGTACTGCAGGCAGAGAGCATTGTTGACCCTTGTAGTATGCAACATAAAAAAGTTCATAATGCGTTTTTTACAATGCATGACAGTAAAGAACTGAACCCCGGCAGGATTATCAAACACCATGGATGCACTGAGATAGTTCAATGACTTCTTCAGAGTGAGCAAAGTGGAGTGCTGGGAGGAGGTAATTATTGTATGCAGCTCATTCATTCTTAGTCTCACACTTTCTCTTCTGTAGTGAACCTAGAAGGTGAGGAGTTTTTTTTATTGTTTCAGTATCCTTTCCATTCATTGCATAAGCTATCCACTGCTTGCATACGTGGTGAGCATTGATGGTATGCAATTGGCAAAGGTTAAGGAGGAAGGAACTCCATACTGATGGCTGAGGCTACGTACCACTTTAGCAGCATACTGTAGAGTCACCAGGGGAAATGGAGCTGCAAATCTTTGCAGTTCTATCAACTATCAAAACTATTAACCTTTCTTGGCAACAATGACCCACGTCTTTCAGAATAAAAGCACTTAAATAGTTACAGATTGCTTCTGAATTGTATTTGGTGTGAGAGCAGGATTATCTAGGGTGGCAGGTAACTGATTTACCAGGGTGCAATTTAAATTCAAAGAAAATAGATTGAAATTTCTTTCAGGACATTCCAAAGACTTTAAAGCCAATGAAATACATTTGAAGTTTTGTTAATGTTGAATCACAACAATGTGATAAAGACTAAATAACCTGTTTTAGTGAGGGTTAATTAAGGAAAAAAGTTGTTGCTTTGCAAAAAAATTCTCCTTTGCTCACCTACCATAGAATGTTTTGCATCCACTTGAAAGGACAGATTGGGTCTCAATTTAATATTTTATGGAAAAGATGGCATTGCTGAGATTACAGCAATTGTAGAACATTGCGCAGATATGTGGGTGTTGTTTGTATCTCTTGAATGAGCCTCGAACCTACAACCTGCTGACTGAGCTAATGCATCCTCTTCAGGCACAGTTTCATGCAACCTTCTGAAAAACTAAATTAGAAATTAAGGTGCTGGATGCACAATGGGTGAATTTCCCCATTTTGCTTCCATGTGATATGATCTGTGGTGGTGTGGCCTATAAAATTCTAGAATGGTGAACTGGAACACTGAGACCATAGCAGAAAAAAATACAGCAGCAACTTCTATATGTACAGCAGTCCGAATTCAGCAACAACTCACCCCACCACCCCCACCTCCCCCAGAGGTGCTGTTTTTTTGATGCCAGACTACATAAAGTGTTGGGGCAATAGGCAGAACATTTGCTTTAAGGAATGTGTATCTTAAAGGAGCAAAGAGATTTAGGGAGGGAAGTCAGGAGTTAGGACTTTTGCATCCAAAGGCACAGCTGCCAATGGCAGACTAATTATACTTGGAGATGCTCAAGGGATAAGAATTAGAGGAAAGTAAATCTAGAAGGCTTATAGGGCTGCAGAAATTACAGAGCTAGGAGGACTTGAAATCATGGAGGGACTTGAAACCAAGAATGAGAATTTTAAAATTAAGGCTTTGCTAATCCACAGCTAGTATAGTGTGGCAAACACAGAAATGTATGACTAACCCAATTGTAATCCTGAACTCTTACCAAACAATTTAAATATATGAAAGTATAAGCTCACATTCAGAATGCAAAAATATCCTATTAAATTACAGAAATAACATACTTTAATATCTTCTGTATTTAATATAAACAAATACACATATTCATATGACAAATTTTGGTGACACAGTAAGCATTAGAGCAGCAGGACTAATTACAGATTCCATGTAGAGTTTCCATTCTAACAATAACAAAATGTACAAAAATACTTCTTGAACCTTTGATTAAACATTCAGACAGCTGATCCTAGCACAGCCAAATCACAGTGTGTGGAATGAGCCATCATGCATGGAATCTAAATAGTCAGTAATTATATTCTGAAAGGCATCTGTATGTGTGTTACCTTTCACTGCATCTGGCAATTAACTGCTTTCCCTCATTATATTACAACTTTGAAGTAGAGAGCAGATTAATCAGTACATTTAACATGTTTTTATGTTGGAATTCACAATTACATTTAATTTGGTACAAATCACCAGACTGCAGCAGTTTTAATTGATCTAGAAATTAGGAATGTTTTCCCAACTTCCAGATCTTAGACACATTAATGAGAAAATACAGGCAGAACTTCTTTAATGAAACACTGAGTACTCAACTTTCTTTTTATTCAATTGTTCTTACTAAACAAGGACCAGGTTGTGTAGGGAATGGAACCCATTTGAAAGCATGTATCTATGACATGTGAACATTTGCATGGTAAAAACACACAATATTATTTCTTAAAGGTATGATTCTCCTTAGCAGAGGCAATCTGTCTTCTTCATTTGAACTTTGCATCATCAAATCTGTAGGACGTTTGACTTGATTAGTAAATTTTGAAATGAAACAAAAATTGATAGAATTGTCGATAGTGTGGAAGGTTGTCAAATGATACAGCAGGATATAGATAAGCTGGGTGGGGAAATGGCAGATGGAGTTTAATCAGGACAAATGTGAGATGATGCACTTTGGGAGATCAAACGCAAGAGGAAATATACAGTAAATGGCAAGACCCTGAGGATCATTGATGTACAGAAAAATATTGGGGTGCATGTCCATAGCTCCCTGAAAGTGGCAACATGTGGATAGGGTGATAAAGAAGGCATACAGCATTCTTGCCTCCACCAGCTGCGGCACTAAGTGTAAAAATCAGGAAGTCACGATGCAGCCGTATAAAATTATGAGAGGTGTAGATAGGGTCGATAGTGTGAGTCTTTTTCACAGGAAATGTCAAACACTAGAGGGCATAGGTTTAAGAAGAGAACAGGAAAGGTTAAGGGAGATGTGCAAGACAAGTTTTTTAACACAGAGAGCACTAGCTGCTTAGAACTCACTGCCAGTGTAGATGGTAGAAGCAGATATAATAGCAACATCCAAGAGGAATTTAGACAGAAACATGAACAGGCAGGGAGCAGAAGCACAAGCACAACCTGCAGGCAGTTGGGACTAGTTTAAATTGGCATCATGTTTGGTGCAGACATGGTGGGCCAAAGGGCCTGTTCCTGTCCTGTACTTTTGTATGTTCTATGTTCTGTGACTAGGACTGGTTTCCCTCTAGTACCTATATGATGTTTCATTGATGACAAGCCTGGCTTTATTCAGCTCTCCCTCAATGGTACAGTACATCAGATCAGGAAATTAATATTGTGGGCCATGTTATTTTATGTTGCTCCATTATTTGTAATTATCCTTGAAGATCGAGGAGGTACCTGAGGGTAGATGAGGGTAGGGGAATGGATGTTGTCTATATGGACTTTAGCAAGGCCTTTGACAAGGTCCCTTATGGCAGGCTGGTCTGGAAGGTTAGATTGCATGGGATCCAGGGGAGATAGCGGGTTGGATTCATAATTGGCTCAGTGGTAGGAGGCAGATGGTCGAGGGTTGTTTCTCAAACTGGATACCTGTGTCTAGTGGTGTGCTACAGGGGTTAGTACTGGGACCTTTGTTGTTTGTAATTTATATAAATGATTTGGATGTGAATGTACAAGGCATGGTTACTAAGGTTGCAGATGACAGTAAAATAGGTGGTGTTGTAGATAGTGTAGAAGGTTTATGCAAAATTACAGGGGGATCTTGATCAGCTAGGTATGTGAGTTGAGGACTGGCAAATGGCTTTCAATCCAGATAAATGTGAGGTATTGCATTTTGGGAAATCAAACCAGGTAGGACTTATACAGTGAACGGTAGGGCCCTGGAGAGTGTTATGGACAGAGGGACTTGGAGTACAAGTTTGCTGAAAGTGGCGTCATTGGTAGATAAGGTGGTGAAGAAGGCATTTGGCATGCTGGCCTTCATCAGTCGGGGCATTGAGTATAGGAGTTGAGAAGTTATGATGTAATCATATAAAATGTTGGTATTGTATTGGTATTGGTTTATTATTGTCACTTGTACTGAGGTACAGTGAAAAACTTGTCTTCCATGCCATTTGTACAGATCAATTCATTACACAGTGCATTGAGATAGTACAGGGGAAAAACAATAACAGAATACAGAATAACATGTCACAGCTACAGGGAAGTGCATTGCAGGTAGACAATAACGTGCAAAGTCATACATAACAAGGTAGGTTGTGAGGTCAAGAGTCCATCTCATCGTATAAGGGAACCTTTCAATAGTCTTATCACAGTGGGATAGAAGCTGTCCGTGAGCCTGGTGTTATGTGCTCTCAGGCTCCTTTATTTTCTACCTGATGAGAGAGGAGAGAAGAGAGAATGACCCAGGTGGGTGAGATCTTTGATTATGCTGACTGCTTCACCACGGCAGTGAGAGGTGTAGAC
>JARFYF010000084.1:63887630-63900083 GCA_030265395.1 Rhina ancylostomus | reverse complement strand
CCCCCCCCCCCCCCCCGCATCAGTTGAAAGGGAACAACAGAGGCCTGTGTTGGGAGAGGTGAGGCAAAACATCTTACACCATGAAAACACCCATAAACTGGATTTCCTGCCTCAGTTGTACAGAATGACTGCAAAAGGTGGTGGTCAGAGACAGAGCTCTGTCATGCCATCATGTCATGTCAGAGTAGATACCATCTACACTGCCTTCACAGGAAGGATGTGAAGGTTCTCAAAAGGGTGCTGAAGAGGTTTACTGGAATGTTGCCTGGATTAGAGGGTTTGTGCTATAAGGAGAGGTTGGACAAACTTGGGTTGTTTTCTCTGGAGCATTGGAGACTGAGGGAGACCTGATAGGAATTTATCAAATTATGAGAGGTATAGATAGAGTAGACAGTATATGTTTCCCAGGGTAATAGGTCAAGTACAAGAGAATATGCATGTGTGGGGAAAAAGTGTAAATGAGGTGTGCAGGGCAAGTTATTTTACAGAGGGTGGTAGGTACCTGGAAAAGGCTGCCAGGGGAGTGGTGGGGCTGGGGTGGGGGGTTGTTGGTGGAAGCAGATATGATAGTGGTGTTTAAGAGGCTGTTAAATAGCAACATGAATTTGCAGGGAATGGAGGGACATGGATCATGTACAGGCAGAAGAGATATTGAGTTTAATTTGGCATCATGTTTGGAGCAGACATTGTGGGCCAAAGGGCCTTTCCTGTGCTGTACTGTTCTATATTCTATGTTCCAAGTCAGATTTGATTCCAAATCAGGGCGATTGTAGCAACATAGTCTGGTATCAGATCCCGCTGATGCAGAGAGGAACTCGAGTCACAGGTTCACAACCTTATCAGACCACAGCATTCCCTTGTCAAACATACAGTTCCTGAAAGAAACACAGTACTTTGAGCTCTGACACAGCAAGGGATTACCAGGTGGACAGGAATCCAAGATCCAAGGATTTTCTTAAAGATTCAAGGATATTCTCAAAGTATCCTGGAAAAGGTCTAACATCCATGTTAACTCAGGGAAATCAAGGCAGATAGGTTGTACTGAGAAGCTCAGGTCCATTCATCAGGAACACCTAGAGTCCAACATAACAAGCGGAAGGAGCACACCGCCTCTCAAACTAACACTTGGTCTCCCCAGCGAGCACCTCCTCCCCCACCTATGGCAGAGGCTATGGGTCCCACATTGGCCTCATCAGCAGCTTTAGAACCTGCAAAACTGAAGAGGAAGCAGGTTATCCATAGTTGAAGAGTTGCTGAGGAAGAAACCCTATCACTGCAAAGAATATGGTAACCTGAAACTTTCATTCATCTGGCTCTAACTGGTGAAATCTGTGATATACCTTAGTCGGCTGAACTCACAGCAACAAGAAGGTTACAAATGAACTGTTATAGAACACAAATAGCATAGGGTCAATGAGCTGAATGGCTTCCTTTTGTACCAGAGCATTCCTTTTATTCTATAAGAAACAGAAGCAGGGGGCAATTTGAGCCTGCTCTACATTTCAATGAGGTCATGGCTTATCTTGTGCCTCAAGTCCATTTTGCCACCTGAGCACCATATTTCCCAGTCCCCTTTGTTGCTTATTACCCACCAGCAATTCATCACCCACCCACTGGAGGCTGCCAAGCAGGGGGATAGCACAGTTACGGAAGCTGGATTTCCTCAAAGGCTGGGAACATCTATTGTGTTCACACACTGCTGCATGGTGTTGTACAAGGAAGATCAATCACTGCAACAGAAAAGAAAAAGGTTCCAGTCCTTAGTGTGGAACTTGTTTATCACCATAGGCAATGAATTTATGTAAGAATGCACCTGTCATCCGAGATGTAGTCACAATGCCTTCAACCTGCATCAACTGCCAATAAAATAACTTTTCCACCCAAAGCAATAGACAACAAGCTGTTTGGATGGGAACTAATGATATCACCTGAACTCTTGTTTCATGACTCTTCAATACAGACCAGAGCAAGTGTCACCAGTTGTCATTAGTGATGCATATTTTTGACATAGGAAGGGGCAAGCACAGTCTTTGCATCACTAGGGACAGGATGAAGATGGTGATTCCACAGTGTTGTCTGGAAACTCCCTTCATGACCCTTGACAGGTTATGGAACTGTTTTCTGTATCACAAACTGATCCTCGAAGCAGAGTTTCCAGTGGTTACCTGCTCTGTCTGCAGTTGTTGCAAAAACACATGGATTAATTTGGGGCCAATATAAATGATGCAAACACCCTTCCTCTCACCACCCTCCTCCTTCTACACCTTCAGTCTGCAGACAAAAAGCAGTGTCCCTGCTCCGCACTGTTAAAATTAATTCAATTACTGCCATTGTCCATCTCCCTTTAAAGAAATAAAAACAGAAAATGCTGGAAACACTCATCAGCAATGTTGGAGAATAAAACAGTGTCATCAGGCCCTATGTCAGGAGTATACAGTTCTGTTGAAGGGTTATTGGTCTGAAGTAGTAACTCTCTCTCCATTGAGCTGCTGATTGTTTTGTGGCATTTCTGTTTTTGGTTCAGATTTCCAAGTTCTGCACTTGTTAGCTTCAATTGCAGATCACTTTGCCTCGATAGTCAGGCAGTTATTTAGGCTCTCTAATAAAAAAGCAATGGTATAGAAATTCATTTTCAGTCATTTATGAATTTCAAAAGCTGAGTACATGGTGTATACATTGCTATATCACACATTTACAGCATACAATCAAAGACAAATTTAACCCACATCAGTGTTTATGGTTTTGCTGATTTCTACTTAAATAATTTCTGTCCTTCCAGTCGTAACATTTGCAACGTGCACTAAAAGAATATTTAATTCCTGCCATTAGTAATGCTTATGATGTCATAGTTATGTTCTGGTTTGAATATTTGTCATTTGACCATTCTAACCATCAAAATTAGTTAGGTTTAATTTAAGTTAGATCAGAATGAAAGATATCTTCCAGATATAAAATGGAAAGACCAAGACTACCAAGGTTACTTGTGATGCATCCAGGTACTGACTGGATCTTGTGTATGAACTAGATGGTAGAGCTGCAGTAATTCATATTGCCTTTTAACTATATTTGACACTCAGCCAACTAATTTGGATGACAAAAATGAAGTATGACAATTGAGACTAAACAGGTACTCTGATGGATCAAGAACAAAGTTTAAGTGCAATGAAAGCATCATATTTACTGCCCAACACTGAGCCTTTGCTCTTAATCTCAGGGAACTTGTTAAAAAAATAACTGGTTAGTGGTTTCCTGTCATCATGCTTAATTCTTTTTTAACATCCTTTCCCACTATGTACTGAACTACTGCTTTCGTGATGCCTGTGTTTGGTTTAGAAGTTCTAATGGCACTGGTGTAATTATTCTAATCAAGCGGAGGATATTGACTCTTTAGTGTATGGCCTCATTGCTTATCTATACATGCAAAGTATGGGTTCTTGTGTTCTGCTAGTTTGTTATCCATGAGGCCAATCAGGGTACTACATTACTTTGCAATCAATGTCCCACTGTTAGCCTGTGCTTAAAACCTTAAGTATGGTTTTATGTATATTTGCTATAATTACAGTCCCTCACAGAGTTAGCATAAGATGTAGACATCAGATTACAATGCTGATTTCTTCAAGTTGCTGCTTTTATTGCAGATTCTTTGAAAAGTATGTGGCAATGGTGCCAGGGTGCACTTGTAGACAGCTGACAGAGGTCAGAGCAGAAATAGGTTGAGTCAATCCTTTGCAGAACCTAGAAAAGGCTGGTAGCAAGCTGGAGATTTCCAGGGCATTTCTATAGGCAGCCTTTTAACAAATCGTTAGTTAAGACATGGTCAGTGCCTGTGTTTTGATTAGAAGTTCTTATGTCACCAGTTGGAATGTGTACAGTGCACAGCTCACCCATAAAACATCACTGTACTGTCGAGTGTTTGGAGATGAGAAATAGATTCTCCAGAAGACCTGCTTGTGTTGAATGTAGATCTTTTACATCCAGCAGCTTCAGTCCCCAGTGGCTTTGTCACAAGTCACAACAGTTCTGACAGGATGCTTTCCTCTCAACAGTAATGATGAGTACCGCAGTGGGGTGGGGGCAAGGAAGGGGGTCAGGACACTAAAGAGATTGCCTTGTGGTTTTAAGTGGCCAGCAACTACATTTGGAGACACAAGAGACTGCAGATTATTATCACTTTCCAGCCGTCAGTTTGAATAGAGACACCCACTTTTAAACATATCAAAAATAGGTAAGATAGTTTAATGATAGAGCTCACAACAAATAACAGCAAGAATTTAGGTTTGCAACTTGCACTTAAACATGCTGGTCCTATTTTGGACATTTTGAGGGAAAATAATATGGAAAACTCTTGGGGAAAAAAACCACTAGACAGCAAAATGAACCTACAATGCTAAAAAGCAACCCGCTACAGTTTCAGCGCATGCATCAAGAAATGCAAGTTGAAAATATAAAAATAGACAAAATTTGTTGCTTCTTTCACATTTTGTATATATTTAGCTCTGCTTCTCCCCCACCTGTAAATTCTGTAAGAGTGAATTTTATTCTGTTTCTTGGATTTTTGGGTAGTGATTTGTGAATTCTGTAAGGATGAATTTCTGTAATCCGATCAGCCATACTGTGGAGGTGGGGGGGGGGGGGTCACCTGTACTGCAACTCATCTTTAACAAACTTCCAAATGGAGTAGAGCTAATCTACAGGATGATTCAGAAATTGTTCAACCCATGTTATCTCTATTCCAAAGCCAAAGTCACTCCAACCTCAGTTGTTGAGTTGCAGCATGCAAACAATGTTTGCATGTGAGCACATTTAGAAGCTGAGTTCCAAATTATCAACTTGTTTGTCTTACAATTAACATCCACAAAACAATGATTCTCTACCATCTTCCATTCATGCAACTTTCAGAGTCCACAGTGAGTCCCAGAAAAACATGGATCACTTCCCACATTTTGAGAGCCATCTCTCAATGAAAGCAGACATCAATGAAGAAATTCCCAATTGCCTTCAGTGTATGATTGCAGCCAATGGCTGTCTGAGGATCAAAGCATTTGAAGATCAAGACCTCAAACCCAGCAAAAAAAAAACTCATGGTCCTCCAGGTTGCACTGATCCATACTCACCTGGAAGATGTTGAGACATGGACCACATACAGAAGGCACCTCAAAAACTGGAGATATACCACCAATCATCTAATTCCTCTGGCAAAACAGTGAATTAACAGCAGCATCCTCTCCCAGGCCAATATCCTCTCCATTGAGGCTCTAATTACATTCAGCCATCTCTGATACTCTCATACTTGACATCAGACTCCTTAAACAGATACTCTACTCCAAACTCCATCACACCAAAAGGTCACCCAGTGACCCACGGAAATGATTGAAGAATATTCTCAAAGCCTCTTTGTAATAGTGTATGATCACCACCAAGTCATGGAAATTCCTGGCCCCAGTTCCTTAAAATGGAGAAGAAGCATTTGAGAAGTGTAAGTCCATTCACTGGAAGCACACAGAAGTCCAGCATAAACAATGGAAAGAACACACCAGCTCTCAAGCCACAAGAATACAGAAGTTATGTATAAATGACGAGAGAGTACGGCTTCACAAACTAAAGTCAAGCACGTCCTGTCTCATCTGTGGGGAAGTCTGCAGATCCCATATTAATCTAATCAGTCACCTCAAAACCCACAAAGTTTTTTTTAAAATTCATTTTTTGGGGCCTGGACAGTGTTGGCAAAGGATGCACTTACTGCCCATCCCTAAATGTCATTGAACCAGGTGGTTTGCTCAGCCATTGCAAGGTTAGTCATACTGGGTGGAGGTCTGAAGTCACATGCAGACCAGACCAGGTAAGGATAGCAGATTTCCTTCCCTGAAGCACATAAGTGAAATTAACATTTTCTAAAAAAACATAATCCAATTGTTCTGGGGTCAGTTTTAATAATGAATAAATTCCCATTTGGTCTTTATACTTAGAGCTCTTCATTACCCAGAAATTCTATGCTGCTCATGGAGATTGGAGCACATGATGCAGTCCATCTCTTCTGGAATCTTTGGGTTCCCTGCAATCCGGCCAAGTACATGTGCACTCCCTCCCTCCCTAATCCAGTGTACTCAGGGAGAGTGAGATGATTTTCTCTCTTCTTAATTAGATAGTGTCATAATGCATAGAGCAACATGAGCCAAGTAATAGTTGCTTTTCCCAAGTATGATTTGAAGATTGAGAAGTTCAGGGAGACTGTGAGCTTCACAAAACCAGGCAACATCTTGGTAAGCCCCTTCTCCACTTTCACCAAAGCCTCCACATCCTTCCTATTATGTGGCAACCGGAACTGGACATAATACTCCAAATGTAGCCAAACCAGTTTTATAAAGCTGCGACGTGACTTGTCAACTCTTGCACTAAATGCCCCACTGATGAAGGCGAGAGTGCTGTATTTTGGTTATCACCCTATTCACTTATGTTGATTTGTCAGGGAGTATGGATTTGCATTCCAAGATTCCTCTCTACATCAATGCTCCTAAGAGTCTTTCCATTTACTGTATACTGTATACTTTTCTCATGCATTTGATCTCCCAAAATGTATCACCTCACACTGATCTGGATTAAACTATCTGCCATTTTTCTGCCCAAATTTCCAACTGATCTATATGCTGCTGTATCCTTTGACATTTTACTGTATCCTCATTATCCACAACTCCAATGTTCATGTCATCTGCAAATTTACTAATCAGACCACCTACATTTTCATCCAAATCATTTATATATATTACAAGCAAGAGAGATCCCAGCATTGATCCTTGTGGAACACCACTGGTCACAGAACTCCAGCCAGAAAAACAATCCTCCATCACTACTCTATCTTTTATGACCGAGAAAATTTTGTATATATTTACCAAGTTACCTTGGATCCAATGTGACATAATCCTCTGAACCAGTCTACTATGAGGGATCTTGTCAAATGCTTTATCAGATCCATGTAAACAATATCCACTGCCTCATCAATCATCTTTATTACCTCCTCAAAAAACTCAATTACATTTAAGATACAGAACCTCCTCTCACAAAGACATGCTAACAATCCCTAATAAGTCCTTTTTTTTCCAAATGCAAGTAAATCCTGTCCCTAAGAATCTTCTCCCACAATTTCCCTACTACTGACATTAAGTTCACACCCTTTAATTTCCTGGATTATCCCTGTTTCCCTTCTGAAACAAAGGAAATAATATTGGCTATTCTCCAATTTTCTGAGACCTCGCCTATGGCTAAAGAGGGTGCAAAGATCTCCAGTCAAGGCCCAAACAATCTCCTCCCTTATTATCCTGGGATAGATTCCTTCAGGTCCTGGGGACCTATCCACTTTAATGTTTTTCATGAAACCCAACACCTCATCCTTTTTAATAACATGCCCTAGAATATCAACATACTGCTCCCTGATCTTATCGCCATCTATGTCCTTCTCCTTGATGAATACCAAGTCATCATATTTGACAAAGCATAGCACATATCAAGGGCAGGGAATTCATGTCTAAATCTTGCACATTGTAGTTGAGGTGGGGGAGGATTTTTTTTTTTTTTACACAGAATCATCTCTGAGAAACATCTGGTGAAATGCAAAGTCTCAAGAAATAGACAAGGTGAAGGTAGGGTGCTGGTGGGTGGAATAGGGATGCATAAACCACACTACTTGACACTTCTATGTAACACTGTGCCACCCTTTGAGAAAATCCATCCAGCAGGACACTTGATATCTATTTCACTGATGCTCAAGGACAGGATAATATTGTATTCATCAAGAGATTTAGCTTGCAGAAGCTGAACTCCGTATTTAATTCACTAACTATAATGAGCAGTAATCATTATCAGAAAAGTACTTCAAGAGGTGCTGGATGTAACTTGCACAAGATCTCTTGCCCACAGAAAGCTAAACCAAATTAAAGTCAAAGTCAAAGCCAAGTCTATTATCATATGCACAAGTATATTCATGCACAGGTGTAATGATAAACTTACCTGCAGCAACATCACAGGCATATAGCATGAGATAAGCAGCATTCACGAGAAAAACATAAAATTATACAAAATTTTTTACAAGAAAGAACACAATTAGAACAAAAAAAGCAAAGTCCATTGCAGTGAAAAATGGTAAAAATTGTCATTCTGTTGCTATACTGAGGTAGTGAGTAGGGTTGCACAGGTTCTTTGACCAAACATGCACCTAATAAAACAATGATCATACAGTTCAAAAACCCGCAGTACATGCAGATCACAAACCACAGTTGACACTGGTTCTTCCAAGTTTAATCCCATTTTCTTGCCTTTCCCTCATTCCTTTTAATATTCTATTCTTTCAAACATTTATCCAACTCCATTTTAGATAATGCTAAAGATTCTGTTTTGAAGTGTAATTATGATAAAATATTCCAAGTTTCAATAATGCTGCATGTGGAACATTTCTTTTACCTTTGAATTTCTGTCTTTATTTTCCAAATTCCTAATATGATGTTGATTCAGTAAGAATGAAAATAATATTTTACCATTTATCCTCTTAAGACACTTCATAATTTTGTAAACTTCTCTTTTGCCAATCCAAAATCTCTTCTGTTCCAATGCATTGAGAAAAAATATCCAGCTTTCAAATCTTCCTTCCTCAATCATAATCTTTATTCTTAGTATCATCCTGGCAAACCACCATTGCAGCTTTTCCCTAACTCTCATATTTTTACTTGTGAAAGCCTACTCCGAACTGCATACAATTTTCCTAACCATTCTATTTGAAATCTTCAATGCCCTGTTTTTAAAACCAAAATCCTCAGTTGATTTCCTGTTACCTTTTCTATCTCCTACTTATATATTAGCATGCCTCAGTCCTCTCCTCCTTGAGCCCCACTAGGGATCTTACAACAGAGTAAAATTTACTATAGTGTTTATCTACATACAAAAACCCTGCATGGGACGACAACATCTCAATCTTTTAACTCATTAACCTAACAATCTTCTTTATCTCCTTCATTCTTCCTTACCATTACCAACCCCAAGATCTTGGCATTAATGGAAAACTTAAATGATCTTCTCTTTGTAATGATGCTTAACCATTTGGTTTCAGTACAGATTCTTGAAGACACCACTTCCTACATCTTAGTAATCAAAAATATGAATTAGTCTACTTTTTTTATTTCACCCAAACCATCTCTCCATTATCTTCCACATAGATTCTGATTTTTTACAATCAGTCTCTTATTGCATACCTTTTGAAATGTATAAAATCAATATACACCACATTCAATTTACTGCCCATTATGTCATTATAACTGTATTAATGTATTATATATTTAACCACCATATGTATTAACAGCAATGCAAAACTAACTTCAGGATTTTCTATTACTCAAATTGATGAAGATTACTGATGAGGGTATGGCGATGGATGTTATATACATGGACTTTAGTAAAGCATTCAACAAAGTTCCTCATGGTAGGCTGATCCAAAACATTCAGGCCTATTTGATCTATGGTGACTTGATAGTTTGCATTTAAAGTTGCTGTGGCCATAGAAGACACAGGAAAGTGATAGGTGGGTGTTATTCTGACTGGAGATTTGTGGCTGCGGTGTTCCACAAGGATCAGTTCTGAGATATCTATTGCCAGTGATGAATATATATGATTTAGATGAAAACGTAGGTGGGCTGATTCATAAGTTTTCAGATGACACAAAAATTACCAGAGTTGTGGATAGCAAAGAAGGTTGTCAAAGGTTACAGCAGGATATAGAACAGATGGAAATATGGGCAGAGATGGAGTTTAATCTGGACAACTGTGAGGTGTTGCACTTTGAGAGGTCAAATATAAGAGAAAAGTATATAGTAAATTGCTGGACCCATGGGAGAACTGATTTTACAGAGGGATTTTGTAGTGCAAGTCCATAGCTCCCTGAAAGTGGCAACACAAGTAGATATGATGGTCAGGACATTGAGTATAAAAGTTAGGAATTCATTTTGCATCTGTATAACACTTTGGTTAGCCAATTTTGGAGTACTGTGTGCAGTTCAGGTCACTGCATTACAGGAAGGATGTGAAGGTTTTGGAGAGGTTGCAGAAGAGGTTCAGCAGGATGTTGCCTGGATTAGAGAGTACTACCTATAAGGAGAGGTTGGACAAACTTGAATCTTTCTCTCTGGCGTGTTGAAGGCTAAAGATAAAACTTTGAAGTATTTAAAATTGTGAGAGGCATTGATAGGGTATATAGTCAGAGTCTTTTTCCCAGGGTGGAAATGGCAAACACCAGAGGGCATAATTTTAAGGAGATTTATAAGGCAAGTTTTTTTTTTACACAGAGGGTGCCTGGATTGTGCTGTCATGGGTGATAGTGGAAGTAAATAAGATAGCAAAGTTAAGAGGCATTTAGATAAGCAGGGAATGGAGGAATTATAGACCATATGCAGTCAGATGTGCAGTTTAAATTGGCATAGACATTGTGGGCCAAAGGGCCTGTTTCTGTGGTGTACTGTTCCATGTTCTATGTTCTATGAATTAATGAAGTTGTAATGCCACCGTTTCTAGAATTCCTGATACTGGGAGTTGTCACGAAACACCTACTACGTGAGAAGGTACATTTGTTAATTTATCCTTCTAAGCTTGTAAGATATAATTATTTACTCCTCAAAATTGCTGCAAACATATCCTGTATATGAAATTATAACTTTGCAGTTAGAAGTAAAAAGAGATATTGAATATGTTGGATGAGAAAAAAATGTTGGAAAAAGTATTGGTGCATACAGCATAATGCCTCATAATTGCTCTGTTAGATTTAAGCACTATATAATTGAAATAAAAGCATATGTTTAATAATACATTATTGAAACTATTGACTTACATCTGTTAGCAATAATAAAATTTGGTCAAAGTGTAACTTAGAACTGAAGCAAAGGATTAAAATTCTGGAATCCACAGAGGTACTTAAATGGATTAGATTTTCCTTCCAAATCTCAGCTAAATTTATGATTTTAGTTTACTGACCATTTGCTGCTATTAAACTGATATCAGAATCTGAATAAATCTTAAACATGATCAAAGTGTACTTAATGCCTACTTTGCTATATTTCATCTGGCAGCAACTGCACAAGAAAAATATGAGTACTTCAAATATCTTAGTTTTCAAATCATATACTAAGATTAAAATTGATTTAATTAGCAACTAACTCAAAAACAAGAGGGCATATGTATAATGTGAGGGGCAGGAGTTTTAAAGGGGATCTATGGAGAAAGTTTTTACACAGTAAGTGGTTGATAATCTGGAAATCACTGCTAGTGAGGTGGTGAAGTCATATCTCATTCTCCTTCACTTCAGAGAATAGGAGACCTAGCCTATCCAATCTCTCCTGATAACTCAAGTCTCCAGTCCAGGCAACATCCCTGTAAATCTTTTCTGCATTCTCTCCAGTTCAATTACATCCTTCCTATAGTTTGGTGACCAGAACTGCCCACAATACTCCAAATGTTTTGTACAACTGTAACATGATGTCCCAACTCTTGTACTCAAAGCCTCATCCAAGCATGCCATGCACCTTCATCACAGCCTTTTACCTATGTTCCAGTTTTCAAAAAACAATGTACTTGTACTCCAAGGTCTCTGTTCAACAACACTCCCCATTCACTGTGCATGTCCTGCCCTGGTTTAACTTCCCAAAATGCATCACTTCATAATTGTCTGAGTTGAATTCCATTTGCTATTCCCTTGCCCAATAGTCCAGTTGACCTATATCCTGCTGTAACCTTAGACAACCTTCATCACTGTCCACTATACAGGCCTTCTTGGCTTAAAACTGCCTAACTTATAGACACCCCTACATAAGAACGAACTCCCATAATATAAATCAAATTCAAAAGTCAGACTATGTACATAGTCTGTCCCATGAAGGACAGAACTAGTTTCCTCTCTCTCTCTCCACCTTTAGTAATTGTTCTTTCTCATCAGTCTTATGTGCCTTTGATGCCATTCATTACAATACTGTGGAGGAATGGTTACCATAGCAAGAGATTTTTGTGTATTTTCTGACTTATGAACAAAATCGACTTATGGACATCCATAGAAAGGGAACCTTTTTTGTTACCCAGGGACAACAATTTTGGTGCCACCTCTGAATTTACCTTCATGTTTTGTTACCATTGCAAAGCAATATTGTACATGGAACTATCAGAAAAAGGATCATTTAGGCTATTTTGCAAGATTTCACTTGACCTAACCAGGCATTAGAATTGTTTATTGCTTGAGAATTCTATTGATTTCTTTGCTGAGTGCAAGACCAAAACTCTTCTGCAAGATTTCACTTGACCTACCCAGGCATTAGAATTGTTTATTGCTTGAGAATTCTATTGATTTCTTTGCTGAGTGCAAGACCAAAACTCACATGAACAAACTTTGCAGAATCACAAGCTATTTCAACAAATGTTTCAACAAAACCTACA
>JARFYF010000084.1:63682367-63702532 GCA_030265395.1 Rhina ancylostomus | reverse complement strand
TTCTCTGTAGCTGGGACACTTTATACTGTTATTGTTTTTTTTACCTGTACTACATCAATGCACTCTGTACTAACTCATGTAACTGAACTGTGTAATGAATTGACCTGTACAATCGGTTTGTAAGACAAGCTTTTCACTGGACCTCGGTACAAGTGGCAATAATAAACCAATACCAATACCAGTGATCTTACTGAAACATACAAAATTATTAAGGGGCTTGACAGGGGAGATGCTGAGTTGATGTTTCCACTGACTGTGATTCCTAGAACCATGGGTCACAGTTTCAGAATAAGGTCTGGTCACACAGGACGGAGTTGAGAGGAAATTTCTTCACCCCAAGGGTGGTGAATCTTATGAAGTCCAGGAGGCCCAGTCATTGAGTATTTCCAAGATAGAGATCAAAAGATACTGAGATATTAAGGGAATTGAGGATATGGACTTGTTGCAGGAAAGTGGCACTGAGGTAAAAGATCGGCCACAATGGTGTTGAATGTAGAGCAGATTTCTGAACAGTTCATGAACCCATGAACACTAACTGGTTATTCCTTTTTTTGAACTATTTGTTTTTGTAATTTTTAGTGATTTTTATGTCTTTGCACTGTACTGCTGCCGCACAACAAAACATTTCACATCATATAAGCCAATGGTAATAAATCTGATTCTGATTCTCATTCACATTCTGAGCAGGCATGGGCAGAGGGTGGAAGATGCTGAATGAGCTATTCCTTCTTCTATTTCTCATGTTACTCCTTTGATAACTCATCTAATACAAATCTATTAGCTTCGCTCTTGAAAATTTCAATTCACTCATCAATCAGAGCAGTCTGGGAAAGAGAATTCCAGGGTTCCACTCTGCTGACATATTGAAAAGTATCCTCAATGTCCTCAACAATATTAACTGAACTGGAATGAATACTACAAGGACTTTGTCACCAGATATTACACAATGACACCAGTAAAAACTGAACCATTGACCTTTCTGAAATGGTCTAGAATACTGGGTGAGGAAATCTGTAAGATATTAAATATGAATAGCTTCTGGAGTGAATAACATGTGTCCAACAGGGACAAATCAATCTAATATTGGCTTTGCTATTTTGCCAAATGTACACTTTAACCAAAACACCCCCCAGAGATAGAAGTTCAAAAATCATATTGTTATGCCATTGGTTCATGTACATGGGCATCAGCTGGAGTTGATGCACCAACTAATGAAAACAATCTCTTTGGAATCAGTGGTGTTATCTGTCAGTTGCAGAATGTGGCCTTGTATTTAGATACTTTAGCTTCAGTGGATGTCCTTTGACCAAATACAATAGCTGCAACTTTGTTAAGGACGAAATCTATGCAAAAGATTTTGAAGTAATTTTGGTCAATATCTGGAGAATTTAACAGGCTGACACCAGCTGGACATTCCTTTCCACCATGATTTCATTTCCTTTTCCATTTACTGTGGTAGTGAAGAAAACTGGGCAAAATGCCTACTCCATTTGACTCCATTTAGTGTTGCTGATTTAATCCAACTTCTCCTCTTTAGAAACAGCTATTCTAATATTGTACTTTTATCATGTTTGACTCAAACAATAGATTGCATTAATTAAAATAGTTTGCATTAATAAATGTGCCATCATCATACTGAAGACCCCATCGTGCAAGAATTGAGATAAAGTAAGAACAGATTTAACTGCTTACAACTCCATATTTATGTGGCACACTTTTGCAGAAGTGTATTCCCTACAAAGTGTAATGTTGTGGCTCTCAGTCTTTCATTAGATGATACATTAGTGCAAAAACGCATGCCAGAAGCAGCACTGGGTATGCCTAAGGTGACATCCTATCAGAGAACGTCACCAAACAGTGTAACCAGGTGATGCTGTCTGCCTCTGCAGACTCATTTCAAGGGATAACTTTCACTGAACAGAGATGTGTGGTGCAGTCAGTAATGAGCGGGTATGCGAAGTTTGAAGTCTGATATCTCTTTGGATTTCAAATTGAATTTCCATATAGTTAAAACTGTTTTCCAGAAATACGGTTTCCTTATTCATTCCAAATACTTCTTTTCCTTTCAACTCTTTACTAACTTCAGTACTTTAATTTTGGGAAAACTGCCTTTGTATTTGGAACAGTCTCCTAACATCTCCTTTACATTCCTGGATAAGCTACCTGACCAGCTGGGAAGGTCATCCAAGTCTTATCTAAACATTCTATCATTCTCTTTCCAATTTAATCTTTCTTTCATTTGCTTTATTAACATCACTATAGTTAGTAATCTTTGATCTTTTCCATCTCTTCCTTTTAAGGTCCGAGTATTCTGACCTTTTGCATTTTCTACCTTCCCACTGTGTGCATTTTCACACACCTTGAAGTTCTTTCTTTCCTCAGACTTTCATTGACAGTATATGATTTATAAATTTGCTCTTTCACATTGAGACGGAATCCATTCACTAATTCCATTTCATTACTAAGATGATCCTTTCCATTTGCATTTCTACCTTTAGTCATTGAGTGTCAATGTATTTATCCTTTAAAGCATAACTTTTTTGATGGTCTTGTTTGTGCTTTTGATGTTAGCAAACTGCTTATTGTTCATTTCTAATTGTTCTTTGTTTCAAAAATAAATTTTATTCATAATAAAAGATATATACTGAAGAAGATGCAGTACAAAACTTTAACATTCATGGTCATTACATTCAGTAATGTTAACTTATTTTTTTGAAGAACCATTGCTACCCATGTGGCCCCTGGAATGATACATCTTTTCATTGTTTGAAGGGTTTCTCCACCTGACTCTGCCCCTCCATGTGTGGTAGCAGATGCAGCCTAGACTGTGGTCCTTCCTCACAGAGCATTTGAGTTCGCTGCACCCAGCTTCAGTTTGTCCCTCAGCATGCACTCCTGCAGCCTGGACTGTGCCAGTCAGCAGCATGTCCTTACAGACATCTCACTCTGCTTTAAGACCAACAAGTTTTAGGCAGACCAAAGTCTTTCACTGAATTGATGATCTTCCAGCAGCACTTGATGTCTGTCTCGGTGTGCATCCCCGGGAACAGCCCATAGATCAGAAAGTCCTCTGTTCTGCAGCTGCTGGGGATGAACCAAGACAAGGACTCTTGCATCTTTCTCCACACCCTCTTAGCAAATCCACAGTCTATTAAGAGGTAGGTGATTGTCTCTTCCCCAGCACAGCCATCCCAAGGGCAGAGTGCATTGGGGATGATGCGTTTCTTTTATTACAAAATAAACTTTATTCATCATAAGAAACAAAAAAAAATATATACAAAATTAAACAGTGTAAACCCTTTACGTTTGTGCACCATTCATTCAGTAGGGTTAACTTATTTTTTTTAAACCCATAGCACTGATGCCACTCGTGTGGCTCCCTGGGGTGTTACCCCAATCCAATATTTACAATATTTAAGGTGCTTCCTCGCCTGACCCCACCCCTCCATGTCCAGTCACAGAAGAATACTAAACTGTGGTCCTACCCCACCGAGCCCTTACATTGGCTGCACCCAGCTTCAGTGTTGCCTGTACAGGAAGGATCTGACTGTAGCTTTCTCAGAGGGCAGCTAAGACTCAAAAAATATTGCTTGGGGTCTCTGGAGTCACATATCATTAAGGATGACAAATTTTCTTCCCTGAAGTTCATTAGTGAACCAGGTGGGTTTTATGACAATCAAATGGTTTCATGGTCAACTTTAGTGTTACTAACTTTTTATTTCAGGTTTTTTTAATAACTTGAATGTAAAGTAATGGCGAAATTCAGATTCCTATCTCCAGATCAATAGTGCAGGCGACTGGAAAATAGTTCTGTAACTGACCGCTATAACAATTAACACTGGCAATTTGAAACTACAGGTCATTCAGAATTTTATGGTTCTTATCCTTGCCACCTCAAAACCTTACCCTCCTATCAATCTGGCTTTTGTTGTATTTAGGGCCCAAAGCCTCTGTGCTAACTTCAGAACTTAACTCCACTTTCAAATGCATCTCAATGTAAAGCTGAACAGAATCACTTTCAACATCCTAAATGAACTTTAAAGGCATTTAAAAATAAAGGCTTCCAAGCAAATTAACACCAAACATTATTAGAAGCAAATAAAAAGATCTATCCAAAGCAATATCTGCATCAGGATTAACTTTTTGTTGCTCTTAGCATCACTTTCTCAGTGGTGGTAAGTATTTGAAGTGGATGTGGTGGAAAAGTTGGGATAAATGGGTTGAGAGCTTGGCCATGTTTTCTAAACCCCATTTATATATAGTGACTTTGGGTTCCTGGCCGCAGAGTCAGTTAAAGATTGCTTGGGAATCTGAACACTGGGAATATTTAGGGATCCCTCTGAACCCTCTTCACAACCTTCTTTTCCTTGATCTATCAAAATACGATTAAAGCAAGAAGTCAATTGCTTCAGGATTGAAGAAAAGTACAATTGTCAATGAAGAAACAAATGACAATGTCATGCATGTAAGAAACGCATGCTTTTTATAATACTACTTTCACCAGAGACATTTAATGTAACAGACATGAATGAGTTTTTGATATTGAATAAAGTGATTTTGGCCAGGAATTTCTTTGGAGCTCCATTTGCTCTGTTTTGAAACATCTCTGAAATTGCAGTGGAAATCCGGTTTGCACACAAAATCAGGATTTCAAAAGGAATTTCTGGGAATTTATGGAAGCAGAGTGGGAGAGTTCAAAGGAAAAGTCTGCCTTTTGTTTTTTTTATATATTTTAACTTTTACTTGGAAAAAGTTCGCTTTTTCACTTTGAACAAACTGCATATTATTTTTCCTAAATTAACTAGAATGGATCATTGCATATGCCTTGTTTTTCATGGCAAAAGCAAAGTGTGACAATCTGATAATTTGCTTCAAGAAAATTATTTGAAAACAGTTTTGCATGAAGTCTTTATACTAGTCTCATACGGAGGTTAAAGAAAGCTTTGAGGTCTCCAAACAAGCGTAGATAATTGTCTGGGCTACAGAATGAAACATCGAGAATGACTAGGGCAGCAAATAACCTGCACAGCATAAAGATGCTATGCTAATAATCCTGAAATATTCCTGATATCATAATATTAATTTACATGCACAACCCCAAATACTTTTGTTCTGTGATCCCTACCAAATAATCAATTTGTTTTCCATTTGTAGTCCTGGATATGAATTTGAATTAATTGTAGTATTTAGCCAAGCTTTCATTCTCAATAGAATCAGACAAATTGGCTTAGAAATGACTAACACTGCATTCCCTGAAGCCCCTTAAAGGGCCAAAACTCAAGCTAATTTTTTAGTTCTCATCGAGACTTTCCTGCTAGCTCTGATATTGCTCACAATGTGCATTAATTGCTTTGCCTTTGGCAGTCAATATCAGTCATGGTCACTCCCTTAGATTCCTACTCTCAGGATAATTTGAGACTGCTGCTGCTAAGGTCTGCCACATCTCACTATATGTTGTTTACTGCTGCATTGAAAAGGTAACTCAAAATCAAGGAAAGGAAACTTCACCTACTTTTCCTTCAGCCCAACATAACTTGGTGGAACAGGTAAGGGTATATTGCAAGCTGCCCCAAATTGCAGTCATTCATATACTTTACTCAATTCTTGCAGAGATTTTCCTGGCAGTCTCCTGCCGGAGGCATACTCTGTCCTCCACCTAGTCCCCTTCCCACCCCCCAACATCCCCCACCCATAGATGTATCCTTGAAGGGTCTTCGTGGTACTTTTGCACAAAGAAAATACCTTCTGCAGACATTGTTTCCACCAGCCTGTGCCGATCTCTCTGACTCCCTGAGAGTACTCTCCTGTCACACACCATTTTCATTGTAGCACCATTCATTCACAATGTTGGGTGGCATGTCATATTTACAGCTGGTTGCAGGTATTTCACCTATGAGGCTAAATACTGGCACTTCAGGAACTGGCAATAGAGTATGTCATGCTGAGACTGACACAGTACTGTATAACACAAGAAAACCTACCAATCCTATTCTTTGAATGTAACAATGGAAGCTCTTGATCTTTAGAAAACTTTCATGAACAGTGTTAGGTTGACCTGTTAATGCCATTGACAAGTCACACAATTTTTAAGTTTGATTGAAAAATCTTTGAACTTTGAGTTAATATGCTGTTTATTAAATGCAATTTGGGAAAACTGGAGAGTATCAATGTATATCAAAGTATTTTGCTGACAGTTATTTGTAAGGAAAGACGACCACAGGCTTTCCAGTTGCAATTAGCCCACACCTACACATTTGATTCACTTCAAAAAAAAGAACTTGAAATCACTGCTTATCGCACAGTTAGTTTCTATTATTCTATAGATCATCAACATGTATGCATGTTACTTATTTCAGAAACCTGTGGCCAAAAAAAACAAGATACAAAGGCAAATATTTTGGAAGAAACAAATGTTTATGAGTTTAAATTCCCAGCACATGAATAAGTACATGTGAGAAAGTGCAAAATATCTGCACAGAGGTCCTTGGGGTGTTTTTTAACAACTGGAATCCACTTAAATTGCCTGAACTTTAAGAAGTCAAAAGAATTGAAAATTAGGGGTCATCCAGATCATGTATTTGAAGGTCTTCTATGTTTCCATCAGAGGTGAAGAGAACAATGAAAATAATTAGGTTACTGCTGAAATCAATCACATTACTAATGTAACCCACTAAATGCAAGAAAAAATGCTTTGGAAACACGATCACAAATGGGAAAAAAAACTGGAAAGTATGAAAGTTTCTAGCTAACCACCAATATGCCAATAAACTGTACCTCATTTCCCAGCAGGGCATAAAGACAGGCCTCTGATGCATCGCAGATGGCAGTAAGATTGTGCCCAGCTTCCAGAGCCAAAATCACAAGGCTTTTTGCTAAGGTCATTAGCTCAGTCAGGAAGTGAAAACCTAATGCAGGAAAAGGAAGAAGTTCAAAAGCACTGATATCTTTAAGTAATTTAGATATATATGTACTATGAACTCAATTCTCTGTGCAATCTCTTATCTTACTTTCTAATTCAACTGGGCCAGCATGGTTTCTATTCTATTTGTCTGGAGCAATGGAGATTGGTGCCTATTCTGTATTCAACTGCTCACCACTAAAAATAAAAATCTTGTCTCCCCCTTCTGGATTTCCCTGTGCCCCATACTATTTAAGTACCAAGCAATGGGCAGGCCTTTGCTAACTCCAGGTAACTGCTCTCATTTTCCTTTGCTCCTCTCAGGGAAGGTTTTGTTTACGTTCCTTACAGTGCAATTGAGATTGAAAATTCATAATGGAGAAGGGGTTGGTGATTCTTGGGGGCAGGGACTGGAGATTTGGTTTTCCTCGCTTTGTTCTGTGTAACTCAAAATCTTGTATAAAACCCGACAAAAACTTGCAACAACATTTCTCTGGAACAATTCACTGAATTCCATTTGTAATTATGTCACATGTTTTGAATATAGTTTCATAATTCTTTATCACAAGCTTTATTTTAAATTATAATCATGCACTTTTGCGCATAGAGTCATAGAATCATAGATTAATACAGTACGGATACAGGCCCTTTGGCCCAATGAGTCCATGCTGATCACGTTGCCCATCCATTTTGTCCCAATCAGCCCATATCCCTCTAAGCCTCAACCCTGCATGTACCTATCCAAGTGCTTCTTAAAAGATACTATTGTACTCAACCACTTCCTCTGGCAGCTTCCTCCATATACTCACCACCCTCTGCATGAAAAAGTTGCCCCTCAAGTCCCTTTTAAATCTTTCCCCTCACACCCTAAATCTATGCCCCCTGGTTTGGGACTCCCCTACCCTGGGGAAAAGACNNNTACCATCCACCTTATCTATGCTCCTCATGATTTTATACACCTCTATAAGGTCATCCCTTACTCTACTATGCTCCAAGCAATAAAGACCTAGCCTGGCCAACCTCCCCCTATACCTCAGGCCCTCTAGTCCTGGCAATATCCTCGTAATTTTTTTCTGTACTCTTTCCAGTTTAACCACAACTTTCCTATAACAGGGTAACCAAAACTGTACACAGTACTCCAGGTGCGGCCTCGCTACTGACTTATACAACTGCAACATAATGTCCCAACTCCTATACTCAATGCCCTGACTGATGAAGGCCAGTACGTTAAATGCCTTTTTCATCACCCTGTGATGCAGCTTTCAACGAACTATGCACTTGTACTCCTAGGTCCCTCTGTTCCATTACACTCCCTAGTGCCTTCACATTCATAGTATAAGTCCTACTCTGGTTTGCCCTTCCGAAATGCATCACCTCACACTTATCTGTATTGAAATCCATTTGCCACTCCTCACCCCACTTCCCTAACTGATCAAGATCCCCCTGTAATCTATGACAGCCTTCTTCACTATCAATGACACATCCTAATTTTGGGTCATCCACATCTAATTAGTAGCAATTAGTAGCAATAAAAATTATTGCAGTTATTAGTGTTAAAGTAATTCTGTAATTTTCTTTAGAGTATGTGGAATGATGGATCTGGAGGATAATGATTCATTTCTAAAATTATATAATCGATTTGAAATCTACTGAACAATCTCATAACCTGGAGAAACAAAATGAATCAACAGCTGCAGGTTTTCTTTACTGGTATATTGTGCATATTGTGATCAATTAAGACCAATTTTTTTCAACTCATCATAATTCAATATCGTTCTCAGAAACACAGTCCCTATTTTTGTATCTCTTGCTTACCCTTTATGGATATAAACAATGAGTGAAGACAATTTTTGTAGTGATGTCACTCCACAACTATATGTTAATCATCACTGTTTCACTCCTGGAATCATATATAAGCATATATTGCTTTTTGTTTACTTCAGAGGTACTTGCTTGGTTATTATGATTTTTTTTAGCAAAATCAGGTGTTTTTGGTTATTTGGTTTTGGAATAAATATATTAACATTCAGTTCTTATAATACATGCAAGTAAATTTATACTAGCAATAAGAGTGCATGAACTTCAAAGTCATCTACTAACGCCTGTATTTTTCTGATTCTGTATTATTTTTCTCTTATTCCATTATAACTTCACAAATATGACTATGTTGGAATCATGAAATACAGTTGGTCAGGATTCAATGCACAATATTCACATTTTGAAAGCCACATCTTTAAAGCTAAGTGCATGTTTGACATTATTAAATTTATTGCCAACATATGCTTAAATATTCAATTGCATAACTCTGCTTTTTTTACATTAGGAAAATGAAAATCAATTTCTTACACAGTGAAACATGATAACAACATTTCCAGATCATTTTGTATTACTCTGGAAATTCGACTGGGTAGATCTTGGTGGGAGTCATCCTCGTGACAATGATGTAATTGTGGTATCACAGGTGCATGCACAGGATCACATCATTTACCATGCAACATTCCCTTTGAAGCATTAATAGGAAACATGGACTACATTATTCTGGGAGTTTCTTTCATTGGCCCCTCATGGGTCAGGTTCCCACTCACTCTACCCCATCCACACCAAGTCCCATTCTCCCATTTCTGTAACCCATCCTCACTGGGTGTCAATCTACTACCTTTACTGCAGATATTTCATTCCCAATCCCCTTCTACACTAAGTGATAGTTGTCTGCTCCTGACACTTTCCCATACCAAGTGTTGTCTCCCACTCCCTGATATAATCCAGCATCAATTGCCAGTCTTCCACACCTGATGCTGGATATGGTCTTAGAAGCACAGTGCCAAACCAGGATGCATGCCAGGTGAGGCTATCACTCATATTCATCTTTGGTTTTCATCACAACACACTAAACCAACACCTCTTGCTACCCGACATCCAGCCTCACCTACCCCACACTGGTGAGCTGACATCCCCCATTGACTGCAAATGCTGCCCCCAATACACCACAACATGAGCTGCGTCTCCTGATCCTTCATCCACACACACAAGAAAGTGCCAGTCTCAGGTTCCAAATCTGTACCGCACCAAACATTGGTCTCCCACCCTGCAATCCCAACCCACACCAATACATCAGGTGTTGCTCTCCCATGGTCTGATCCCCACCCACACAAAGTGCCAGTCTCCTGCTTCCAATCCTCATCCATACCATGCCAGGCTCCTTCTCCTGATTCTCACCAACAGTTGGTATCAGTGTCCCAGTGCTAATTGTGACACACATCAAGTGCCATCTTCTGATCCCAATGCTAACCCACACCAATGCTAGTCTTACCTCTGAATCCGCACCCAAACACTGGTTTCTCAGACTAGTTTGCCACCCTAATCAAATAATAGTTTCTCACTCACTGATAGCTACCCACTCTATGCAGTTATCCTGATGAAAATCCCCAGCAACACAGCACCAGTCTGTGACTAGCTGCTCCTTACCAACATCATGTGCCAGGCTCTCACTCACTCTACCCCACCCACACCAAATGCCATTCTCCCATTCCTGAAACCCATCCTCGCTAGATGCCAATCTACTAACTCTATTGCAGATATTTCATTCCCCCCAAGCCCCTTCTATGCTAAGTGATAGTTGTCTGCTCCTGATACTCTCCCATACCAAGTGTTGGTCTCCCACTCCCTGATATAATCCAGCATCAATTGCCAGTCTTCCACACCTGATGCTCCTTCCATATTGGACCAGCTTCCTGCTTCTGAACCCCTTCCAAATTAAGTGCCTGCCTCCTTTTCCCAGTCCATGTGTACCAATTGATGGTCTCCAACCCCTCCTGTCCCTTTTACATCATGCCAGTCTCCTGCTTTCGATCTTGACCCACACCAAGTCCTGGTCACTTGTTCCTTGATACACACCAACAATCCCCCTCCCTACATACCAAATGCTGATCCCAACTCCAAAAATACACAAGATCTTGCCATAAGTTAAGTTTTCAGTGGGGGCACAACAATTTAAATGGTCATAATCATTCCCCTGCTGTGTAAAGATGAGGGTTGCACTTGAATTTCTAGGTAAAAGAAAAAAAATCTGAGGAAGTATGGGGGTTTGTTTTTTTATTTACTATACTTATTGAAAATTTTAAGCCCTGATTCAACCACGTATGTTTTAGCTGGTTGGTGTCACTGGGCAGCTTGTGTTTGGCCAGCAATTGTGCCTACCTCGTCTACTGTGAGGTGAGATATCTCAGCTTTCTTTGTAATATGAAACCAGCCAGTTTCCAACGGTTAAAATAGACTGCAGTTGATAATCCTGCCTACTGACTGTACTTCCTGACTTGTGTTTGAAAGCAAAATGAGAGAGATACTGTGAAATTTACCAAGTGGACTAATACATGGCTGGGATGGGAACTTTGACAAAAATTAGGCCACAGGATTAAGCATGATCATTGAGTTTATGACTAAAATTTTGGGTGGAGACTTCAGGACAATTAAAGAGGGAGCAATAGATAACTAGTTACAGTTTGTGCTCTGAGAGAAATAGTGCATCATTCTTTACTGATAAGTATAAAGCATAATGATGTTTCCTAAAAGTGCGAAAGCTGTTCTAAATATCAAGCATCTAGGAGGTATTTATGGGGACCTTCCTTTGAATAAACCCACAGAATAGATGTAGATCTGGTAACTTAAGGTTACAAGGTTAAGCTTACACAGAGATAATTAACTTTCTGTGCAATTCAATTGTTGATCATGCATCATTAAAATCATAGATCTGTCATGCCAAGATAAACAAGTGATCAAAGATAAGGTATAGTTAGATAGGTAATTTGAAGTTTCACACAATTAAATGTGGCAGAAAGGGAAAACATTGCAGAAGTCCTTTGTGAGATTAAATCCATTGGGTAGAGTTTGCCACAGAGCATATTGAAATGGTCTGTGGGGGAAAGAAAACAAGGTTGTGGGCTAAATTCCTTTCTCTTGCTTCATGTTGGTTTCTGGAACAAAAACTGTTGGTGCTCTGCTCAGTCATAAGGCCTGAGACCAGCTGCAAATTAAGTTTCATGCTTTATTTCAATAAATAAGAATAAATAAACCAGATAGCCAACAGCTGTCACTTTCCTTATAGGTTCACCGATTACAGCTGAATATGTTTAGCTTGTCTCACTGGTAAATTATGGTTAGGTGGTGGGCTAGACTGGACTGGACAATAATGCAGATTACCATGAACTCTCAGGAATGATATGTAGTTGGGATGCACGTTAATGTTACCAAAATGATCTAAGCTTTTTGATGGCAGTTGATTAAGGGGGCACATTCTTGCCCATTAAAACTGAACAGAGCAAATACTTGTTCCACTCAGGTAGCCCAATATTTAGGAGGGGATCTAAAAAAAGCATGTGAATAGTGCTTGGTACCTGTTTTGGATGGCTGGTCACAAGGAAATAAAATTTCCAAAGCCCACTATTACAACTGTGGCCCTCTGTCCTTTTATCCTCTTTCTCTCTCCTCTCTCCTCCTGATCCACCTGGCCCCCTTCACCTTATCTCTTTCCCCTCCCCTAGCCTCTTCATCTGTTCATCACCTACACATCCCTCCCACCAGTTCCCATGCCCACCTCCCTCCCTTTATTCCATGCACCTCATTCCCCCATCAGATCCCATCATCTTCAACATTTTGTCACCTCAACCTATCACCTCCCAGCTTCTGACATCATTCCCACTCTCCTCCTCCCTCGTCTGTCTATCACCTACCTCGATCCACCTCTCACCTGCCAGCTCTTGCTTCATCCCCTCCACCTTTTTATACTGGCTATCTTTCCCTCTTTCTTTCAGTCCATATGAAGGGTCTCGACCTGAAATGTCGATCGTCCATTTCCCTCTGTAGGTGCTGCTTGACCTGTTGTGTTATTCCAGCATTTGTGTGTTATTACAACTGGGGCATTTCAATGGTTTATTGCTTCTGTTCTAGTGGTTGGTGTTATGGTGAAAATTGCGTTTGGCAGTTATGTTTCATGGCAGAATCATGTCCAATGAATTAGACTGCATGTTTTATTGGATTAAAGTCTTCTTCATTACTGAGGGTGGATTCAATGATGTTCAATCACTTGATTTTAATTAGAATTTCAACTTGACCAAGAAAAAATATTAATAGCTATGGGGATAAATATAGTGATCTTGAAGTTGCATTTAATTTCAGGAAATCTTTGACCTATGTGCTATCAGATGTATATTGTGGGCTCCCAGAGGGAATGAATGATAGGAGGCAGAACCTTCAAAGGATCATGGGGCTATATTTGGTATGATCTGGGCAAGAGTTTTAATGCCTGGAACAAGACTCATTGGGACCATAATTTGAGTTCAGGCTGACTTTCATGTAAATTAATCAAAAAATTTAGCTGATCACAAGAAGACCATTTCCAAGAAGAAATAGAAAAACATTCCATCCATATCCCCATGGATTCAAAAAGATTCTCAACTCTTTAGAGTTCTATGGCCGGACTGAATCCATTTTTATGTAACATATTGTTTAATAACATTGCAAGAGGCATGAGGAAAATAATATGTACCACCCACTTCTGATGGACCCTCTAAAATTGTCATGTCATACTTTTTTACTGTTTAATTTCCAAGGACCAGAAATACTTTGGATCTTTAAGACAACATTTAACAACATTTAATTGGTGTTAACAGTTCCACTGAGAAGAATGCCCCCCCCCACCACACCTTTGACAAAGAGACCTAAAAAATGATTCTATTTTAAAACGTTCAATTAAAATTTGGAGAAAACTTCAAATAGTTCAATTTCCTTTTGTTCCTGCTACATGTCACGAGTTATCCATTTTTTTCAATAGGTCTCTGCTTTGCTCTCTTGGACTTACAGAGTGAGTCGCACAATTTATCCTTTCAACTATGATGCAAAACTTCCCATGCTATACGGTAATCGCAGAAAGGCAAGGACATTATAAAGATTGAAGAGCCTAAAGAATTTACAATGTAATTCTATTTTCATATCACAGCATTGCTATTATCAGTAAAAAATCTTTATCATAATAGCTCTCCTGAACGCCATGCATCATGAACTCTAAATGTGTGAAGCAATGAAATAAGAGACCTTCAGCAAAATCTGGGATGGAGGAAGTCATGCATTATGTTTGCGATTCCAGAAGGCTGGTATCCCTGTTGTATATTAAGTTCAAAGAGGACTCAGATATCCTGCCAAGTTTGACATCAGGCTGCAATAAACAGACAGGCAGGAATAATTTACCTTTTGTTTCTTTAAAGTCAAAGTCAACCCTACATATGCTTTGGACAACTACAAACCACAGGCCTGAAATGAAGAAACTGAATGTTTCCTTTGATCATTCTGCATGATACAAATTGTCATATTTTCTCTGAGAAGATGCACTTTACCCCCAGTCCAAATCATGAGAATACCAGAGCCATTTATACGTAGTTTTTGAAAAGACAATTTTGCATAGTAAAAATCAAAATATTAGATATAGTTGAACCTGAAAATCATTTAAATGATACAATTGAATCTAATATTTAAATCAAATTCATCTTTTGTATTTTTATTCAAAATGTAACTAGATTTGAATTTTGATTTTCTCTCTCCTTTTCCAACTAAAAGTGACAGATTTCTCGGCTGCTGCTTTGATCATTTTCTTAGGTTTCATAATTTACTAAAACTGAGTTAAAAACATACAGAACCTGTGACAGCAAGTAACACAATTTACAGTTGAAAATTGTCTTGGGTATAAGCTTCCACAGCACCATTTGAAAGGTGTTAATCCTTTTAGTTTTAGGCAAAGTGTAGCAGCAACAAATGCTTTCTGCACCAGCATTCAGTGCCCTCTCTAAGTGAGAGTGTTAACAGGGGCTGAAGATCTGTTCCCAAATGTTAGTAGCACAGGTATACACCAAAAGCAAAGATCACAGATAAATGGGATGCAAGTCAGTGCAGCTTATTGCTCTTGCCCTGGGTTGCATATGGAGCTGTGAAGGGACTGAAGGAACCAAGAGTTCATGAGTCAAACCTGACAGTACAACATTGGAAGTGTGTCCTTTCTAATCCAGGAGATAGGTTTGTGATAAGAGCCTTTAAATTCCAGAGCATAGCAGACTCTGCAAATGGGAATAGCCTTAAAAGTGCCCTTACTGACCTTTGATAAAATTATCTGCTATCTTCCTTTGCCAGTTTTGATTTCTTGTTATTGCCCATTAATTATTGCCTATATTATATGTTTAGTTGATGCCTTCTGTTTTATTTCACATTTTACTGCTGAGCGCCATCATTTAAAGAAGCAGGCCTGCCTCAGGCTGGTCCTTCTGCCCGTTGGACACCAGCACCCCTCTGCCTTATCTCAGCAAGAAACACAGCAAAAGCTACACAATCTCAGTTGCACCAACGTGTTTCTGCACCTGGCTAGAATTCCTAACTCTTATGCTTCAAGTCATTGTAACACAAACTGGGAATTCACCAGCTGCATCTGAACTTGGGGAGCATGGTAAACCTGAAGGAATCCCTTCTCTGTACAAGCAGTAACAAATATAGTAGATAAGATGTACTTGGTACTCCCAACAGAGCAAACTTTAAGCCCCATTAGGGATTAATTTCTGTGAGGTTTTCTTTACCAGAGAGTTGTGGAAGCTCCAGAAAAGAATAGTATAAGCAAATTTCTCCAGTTCTGCTAATTTGATATTTCATATTCCCTTGCAGCCCAATGAGTCTTCTAGATCTCAAAGCAAACCCATCAATCCCACTCTACTTATTTTCCTCTAACTTATTCTCTTCCAGATGTCTATTAACACTCCCTCTGATTCTCCCACCACCCACCTGCACAAGGAGTGACTTAGAGTATCTTACTAAGTATCTTACCAACCAGTATATTTTTGGGATGTAAGAGGACACTGGAGCAGCTGGAGGAAACCTACCCAGTCCTGGGGAGAATGTGCAAATTCCACACAGGCATCACCAGAGCTCAAAATTAAACCCTGGTCACTGGAGTTGTTGAGACAGCTGCACTACCTGCAGCACCACCGTGCCACTGTACGTTACAGAAGATACTCAAAAGATCTTGCAGAAGATCATCACCAAAACTTCAAACCCAGTGGCATTTTACATTGAAGGTCACTGACCAATAAAAACTGAGTTGAGATGATCTAAGCTATTATAGTCAGAATTATCTAAGTCATTATAGTCAGAATTATCTGGATGCTGTTTGACTCGTGACTCAAAGTTAAGAGACCTCTGAGTAATCCAGTGCACCTCTCAGTCAATAAAAGTTTCTTTTATTAAAAAGTATTATGGCTAAGATGAATTCTTTATGAGTAAACATGTTTCCATCACCACAGGATTCCAATGACTAGAGATGGGGAAATTTTGTTGCTATGTACTTCTCAGATAAAATATGGCCTTGGCAGATTTATGTTGGAAGAGATATCCCATTCAAATCAAACCATTTTTCAAGAAGAAACATGCATCTGAAATGCGAATGAAGACCATGAGTTGTCCTGTTTGCCTTCTTTTTCGGCATTAATTGCAGCATCATCCCAATTTGAATGGAGTATTAAAAAAATTGCAAGTCCCTTCAGTTCTTAAAAATAAAATTCCAGTTTGTGTAAATGTTTAGATTTTAGACAAATGTTCCCATACATTGTTGCTGTTTGTTTTTCTGAATTAAACCATGGTGGAAAGAAAGAAGCAGCTGAATCATTGCATGTGACAGTGGAGAAAAAAAATAACTTCACAAAAACTCATTTAGTAGAATACAAAAGAAACTTAAAGAAGACAGGATCTGTAAAGTGTCTTTCACAATATCAACAGACACACCACCTAGGATGGGTCATTGAATTTAACTGAATGCAGGAAGTGAAGAGTTCACAGGAAATTAACTGCTATCTTATTGTTGGGGAAATGACTGGAAAGGATCCCAATCAAATCATTTTATACTTCATGTGATGTGAGGTGTACTTTAAAAAGATACATCTCACATCACATGAAGTATAAAATATTTTTTTTCTTCTTCAAACTTTTTATTGGTTTTCAAATTAATACAAATTTATGTATAACATCAATGTTTGTATATGTAATACAAAGAGATCAGGAGAACAATCATGGCATAGATAATCAGAAAGTACAATAAAATATAAAAGAAGTATAAAATCATTTAATTGGGATCAAATTACGCCACAGCTGGATTAACTGCACCTGCCTTGATCTCACCAATCATTAATAATGGGGCCCCTGCAAAGATAGTGAAAAGCAGCAGGGAGCCAGTGCTTAATCTATGCCATCTAATCTATGCCATCCTTGCTGTTGTATCATCTTCCAGGGAGGGACTCCTGGCGTGCTGAACAAAAAAATTCTTCTCATAGTTCTCTCACATATGGGTACCTGCACACAGCCAACTTCTGAACAAAAGATTTCATTTTGCATCAATCCATTGCCACCCAAAGCCACAACAGCTTCCCAACAAATTTACCATGTGGCAGAAATTACCAGCTATTTATTTGACCAAACCGATGGACCCAAAATTTCCTTTACTTTGCAGTGTTTGGAGGAAAGTGTGCATCAGTAGCCTGCCAGACCCATGATCAAATTGACTCTTCAGCACCCTTTTAATGGTGCAAAAGAATGACTAGGCCTTTAGTTCACCTATCCCAACAGATATTCCATCCTTGATATAGTGTTACAACAACAACAACCTGTTTCTATATATCCTTTCTGCTTTAAGATGCTTCATTAGAACATTATGGAACAAAATCTAAATCCAAGACATGTAAGGAGAGAAAAGAGCTGGAAAAACGTTTGGTTTTAAATAGTTACTTTAAGAAGTAGGGAGACTTAGGGAGGCAATTTTAGAGGATCTGGTTTTAGCATATTTAATATAAATCTGAATAATCAGGATAAGAAAACAGTTTTGGTTTCATATTTCATTAAAAGGTAAGGACTGATGATGTTGGAGTCTTTTGCTACTGTACTGAAGTGTTAGTTTTAGATAAGCTGCTCAAAGCCTGCAGCTTGAATTTGTAACATTTGATTCAAAGGCAACTTTATACTGACAAACTTGAAAACTCTTGGCATATAAAAAATATAACTAGTCCTATTTAGACCATTAACACAAAACACAAGCACTCAAATACAATCCTGAAATCAATGTTGATAATTTTTACATTCCTTTTGCTCCTCTTTGTAAGAATTAATCCTGCAAACAATAATACAGCACAGCACAGGGGACAAAAGTACTAAATAAAAATTTTTGCAGTATATCCACAACTCAGGCTGATACAAATAATGAATAAAAATTACTTCAACCTTTACATTACTGGTTATTTTTCCCATTCTTTTAAGACTTCTCATATTTGCTACCATTTCTTAAACCAGTGGCGGTGGTGAACATTTATTTCCAGATCACTCAACTGTTGCCCTTGAACTAGGGGAAGTGCATGAAGCAGTGGCAAGGATGAATTGGCCTTCCTTTTAGACTGTCTTAGATTAATCATCAGAGAATCACAAAAGTGAAGCCAAATCCTACCACTTTCCAGCAGAGCATGTTAGTACATCAACATACTGTAAAGCCAAGTCACGCAACCCCATCATTGATATTTTTAAACTCTGATGTAGAAAAAATACTGCAATAGTAGTTCATTTATTTGTAAACGTGCATTACTTAACAGCATTAATAGGTTTATATTATATAATGTAAACTACAGAATACAATGTAACAAATGCCTTAAAACCAATTTTAACTCATTTTATATTTCCAGAATTTAATATATTTCTGTATAATGAATAATTCTACATATGTTTTTATATGTAAGAAATATTCTCTAGTGATCTGATTCTCAACAGAAAGTTTCAAAATATGTCATTCCCCATTCTCTCGATGGTAAATAAAACCAGACAATATCATTATGACACCTCAGGCTCCCTGGGGCTAGGACCAGCCCACTCTCTAGACACTAGCAGGGTGTGAAAGCCTGAGAGTTAGCAGACCAAAGAACAGATGGTTTCTAATCACCACATGCAGCTAAAACACACAGAGACATACATCAGAGTCTCCTCAAAATCAGCAGGACCTTCCCTGTCCCTAAATCCCTGCAGTGGAATGAGTTACAGAGTAATCTCTTGGGTTTTTAAATATCATTCATCTACTCTCTGTGGTTGATGTTTGAAATGCATAGGAGGATACACTACGATACTGAGATAATTCAGTTTAAGTACTTGAGAAAACAATTCACATCACCTTAGGTAGCCAAATAAATAGTGGTTCTTGTCTTAATGATTGGTAACAAATTCATTTCTGATCATGTAAAATGACTTGGATGGGAAATAGTTGCACCTTAGAATGCCTCCATCATGAGAACCACAGGAGTAACTTTTGATCACATTTGTGAGGTGGAAGAGCCATGCTTCCACCCTACAAGGTCACCTTGGAGTCCTGCTTGATCTCTGCACAATGCTAGCATTTTGTAGAAAGTTGTCCCAAATATTTTGCAAAGTTACTATTATTTATTGTCAATTGTCCCAGAATCATGAACTCTTCCACACATCTTGCAATGTTAGCTTGTATTTGTGATGCATCCTCAGGAAGGATGTCAAATATTTTGGAGTAGGGACTGAAGATATTGTGCCAAAACAAATTACTTCACAGAAACCCAACCCAATGCAAAGAAAATTCAAAGACTCCAGGACACAGTAATCATGGAATGCCATACACAAAACAAAAATAGCACTATATTCATATAAACATGGAAATTGTCTTCAAAAGTTCACATTCTCCCACTCATAAAAAACTAGAGCCCTTAGACACACACCATCACAGACTTTATCAGCAAGCGTGTGGAGGACTGTGTACCAAAGAAGACAATACGGTGTTCCCAAGCAGGAAGCCATGGATGAACCGGGAAATCCACTCCTGACTGAAAGAGACAACTGCTGCACACAAATCTGGTGATCCTGATCTGTACAAGAAATTGAGGTGTGACCTTCGGAAAGCTATCAGGGATGCTGAGAGGCAATACCGACTCAAAATAGAGTCCCTGACCAGCCGTCAGTTATGGCAGGGCTTACATGCCATAACAGCTTACAAGACGAAGTCGGGCTGCATAGCTAACAACTGCGCACCCCTTCCTGATGAACTTAATGCATTCTACGCACGTTTTGAACAGAAGGGAAATGGATTGTCACCATCCACCCTGACAGCCTCCAATGCAGCTGAACCTGTGATCACAGTGGAGGACGTAAGATCAGTCTTCCGGAGAGTGAACACGAGGAAAGCACCTGGCCC
>JARFYF010000084.1:63648838-63662381 GCA_030265395.1 Rhina ancylostomus | reverse complement strand
GCGGCCGGGGGCAGGATCCTGTGTGTAAAGTGAGTGGACTTTTAAAAACATTTAAAAGACATTTGGAAAGATGCATGGATAGAGAAATGGGCTGAGTACAAGCAAATGAGATTAGCATAGATAAGTATCTTGGTTGCCATGGACAGATTGGGCTGAAGGGCTTGTTTCCATACTGTAGACGCTCTATGAATCTATAAATGCTACCTGGCAGCATTGTTAATGATGCCTTCCATCATATAGCTGGTGATTGAGACTGACTGGCCAGCAATGAGCCAGACTGAATTTCCCCTGTTTCTTGTGAACAGAACATACCTGAACAACTCTCTACATTGTTTGGTAGATGCTAGTGTAGTAGTATATTGGATAGTTTGATTTAGAAATGGAACTTACTGGGAAAAAGCAGTTCTAAAAGCATTTCCACACCTATCTGAACGCATTTCTCCTCTTCAGCAAGTTTCTTGTTCCAGGACAAATGGAAAGGTTCCAAACTTGCTGACAGCTCCTCAGTGTAAGCCTGTTCAAGCCCAGTGGGAGAGCACAAACTTTCTACAATCCCCCAGCAACTACTCTGGGATTTTGCCTGCTGAACCTGTAGCAGGATCGATCTGGTGCAGGAACACTGAGTCTATTCAGTTCAATGGGAAGGAATGTTATGAAGAACATATAAGTATTAGGTAGTTATTTTTCTTTAATTGGGATCATTTAATAGTTTTAACTATTTCTAAGTGTTTTAAGTGTCTTAATTTTGTTACATTTAAAAAATAGTATTTTATTCTTTGTTCTTTCATTACCATTTAATGATTTTTGTATACTTTTGAATGTTAGGAACAATCAAGTGTATTCATTCTGTTCTTTTTAAAATATTATTTTATTCTTTGTTGTTTCACTTTTAAATGTTTTTTGTACACTTTTGAATGTTAGGAACATGGAGGAATATTCAAAGTCATTGACAGTTTTTGACAGCCAGCTTATACTGGGAAGTAACTTAGATAGCTGTCAAGGTTATTTTCTTTTCAGCTATTTCATGGGTGATTTGTTCTGTAATGCCCCCCTCCCATTTCCCCCAAATGGCAGTATTTTGGAAAAAATAGCCCTCCCTCCACACAGAACATTGCCATCCAGTATCAGGATGGCTTTGGCAGTTTGTATACAGATGTGGAAAAGCTCAGTCTGTACTCACCATGCACATCAGCAGCACACTGAGTGAGACTACTTCTCATTCTTGTGTCTTGTGTCTTTCTCAAAATTTCTTCATGGAACAAGCATCTCATCTCAGGAATCTATCTACACTGCATTGACTCTAAGGCACATACAAACTTCCCTAGGCATGAAAACCAAAACACTTGGAGAGCTCCAAGCAGTTATCTCAGCAAAGCTCTATATGGATGTAGCTGGGTTTCAACTGGTAACAAGTACAGGTTAATTATGCTTGTCAGCAAACTGCATGATAACAACATTTTCTAAGTGGTGCAAACCAAGCAGCACATGTCTGACACAGGCATGTGTGCTATTATGTCATCCTTGTTGTAATGCATTAATATCCCAGGACTTTATCATTGCATTACTTATTTAATACATTTATTTAATTGCCATAACCTTTGAGCAAAAGGGTTGTAGGTTCATCACAATTCAGAGACTTGAGCACAAAACCTTGGCTGACCCTTCAGCGTAGTACTGAGATAGTGATGTAAATGTAAACAGATCTAATTTTGTTAAAGAGTGGGGAGATATTTCCAATGTTCAGGCCAATATATCTCTTAATCAACATCACAAAATCAGAGTGTTCTGGTCACATATCTCATTGCTTTTGAGGCAGTTTGCTCTGTGCAAATTGGATGTCGTGATTTGTCATGCTAACTATCCTCATTAGCTTTAAAGTTGCTTGAGAACATCCTGAGGCCATACAAGTTGCTACATAAATGTAAATCTTTCTTGCTTTCTTATTCTGATAAACTCCTGTTGTATTCCCTTGTTCCACTGCTCAGACATGCTAAATTCTGCTGCCAAGTGGGCCGAAGGGCCGGTTTCTGTGCTGTATGAGTCTACAACCAAGTCCCATTCATCCATGACCTCTGTATTTCCTAACTTGACACCACTGTTGTTGGTAGAATCTCAGATGGCAAGGAAGAGGTGTACATGAGTGAGATAGATTAGCTGGTTAAGTGGTGTCGCAACAACAACTTTGCACTCAACGTCAGCAAGACCAAGGAACTGATTGTGGACTTCAGGAAAGGGAAGTCGGGAGAACACACATCAATCCTCATTGAGGGGTTAGCAGTGGAAAGGGTGAGCAGCTTCAAGTTGCTGGGTGTCAACATCTCAGAGGATCTATCCTGGGTTCAACACATTGATGCAATCACAAAGAAGGCACACCAGTGGCTGTACTTTGTTAGGAGTTTGAGGAGATTTGGTATGTCACCAAAGGCTCTTACAAATTTCTACAGATCTACGGTGGAGAGCATTCTGACTGGTTGCGTCACAGCCCAGTATGGAGCCTCCAATGGACAGGATCACAAGAGGCTGCAGAGGGTTATAGACTTGGCCAGCTCCATCACAGACATAACCCTCTCCACCATCAAGGATATCTCCAAGAGGCGGTGTCCCAAGAAGGTGGCATCTATCATTAAGGACCCATCACTATCCAGGACATGCCCTCTTCTTGTTACCATCAAGGAGGAGATACAGGAGCCTGAAGACCCACATTCAGTGATTTAGGAATAGTTTATGCCCCTTTGCCATCAGATTTCTGAATGATCCATGAACCTATGAACACTATCTCATTATTCCCTTTATCTGCATTATTTATTTATTTTTGTGATTGAGAGATTTTTATGCCTTTGCACTGTACTGCTGCCACAAAACAACAAATGTCATGTCACATGTCAGTGACAATAAATCTGATTCTGATTCTCCAGTTTTCCCAAGTTGATTTAAAATAGTCATCCTTGATTTCAAATGCTGCTTTAGTCTCGCTCCTCCTAGCTCTGTAATCTGCTTCAGAGTTTAACTCGTTGACAAGTCTGCACTTCACCAATTCTGATCTTCTCTGCATTTGCAATTTTAATCTCCATCATTGCCATGCCTTCAGGAAATCCCTTCCAAAATCTCTTCACCTTTAAGATACTCCTTAAAATCTACCTCCTTGACAAAATCTTTGATTGCCCATCCTAATATTTTCTGTGTGGCTCTGTGTGATTTTCTCTTTTAGAGTCAGAGAGCTGCTGAGAAGTGCCTAAGGATGTTTTGGCTATGTTAAAGATGCTACATTAATGGAAGTTGTAGTTGTAAAAACACAGATAGGAACAACATTTCCATTCCATTACTTCATTCCTTTGTCCTGTGATGGAATCTCATGCACCAGTTAGCTCCAATTTAGAATTATATTATTGGGATCTAAATATCTAAGCCTGTCTACTTCTTCAGACAAAGAACAAAAGAAATATGATGTGTGGACATGGGAAAGGAGATGGTGAGCATAAATAAACAAGATGAAGAATCGTCCAGAAATATGTAGGCGTTCAATAAAACAACAAGATATTAATGGAACAGCTACTCAACAGTATGCATTTAATGAGCTGAAAAGAAATAAAATGAAAAATGCAAAACTTCAGTAAATTTTCAGATCTGGTGCCAAAATGCCAAGTGCAAACTTCGTGGATGAACTTGTAATGAAATAAGTGCTAACAAATGCCAGAATGGGAAAGTCAACTTGGTTCCAGGAATAAAAAAACAGCTTCTCTTGAAAAACTTCAACCATGTTCAGGCAATTAACTCCAATTTCTGTATGCTAACATCATCACCACTAATTATACAATGGCTTTTAGTGCGATGTGAAATGTAAATTCAAACAAATCCATGCATGGGCTGAACATAAACTACTGCAATCAGGTATTTTGAACTGTCGTGTAAAGAGATCATTAAAGTCTTGCCTCATAAAAACGAACTTTATTTCCATGAGATGTTTTCCACAACGTGAGGACTCAAGATTTTTCTGTGGTGGTGGGGGACGGGTGGGTGCAAGGGATGGGGTGGGAGGAAGGAACATAATGAATTAGGTTCATGCAAACAAATGTTTGGAAAAAATTTGTTCTTGACACTGAGCATTTTTAATGTACAGTTGAGTGAGAAAACGTGCTTGATCCTGCAGCCATTCAAGCCATATTCTTTCAATGAAGCATTCTGAAGGAGTTGATATGTGACAAATAGTCTCTCTGTTAAGGTTGGGGGAAAAGAAATGTGACAATACCACTTTCTGCAGTATTTATAGTACAGGACAGATAGTAATCTGAAAATAGATTGGACTAGTTGAATTGCATTGCTTGTGGTTGCAGCTTTAGAGCAATCAAACTCTATAAGGTAATTCTAGCCTTAATTCAGCCAAAGTGGATAAAGACTATCTTATAAGCACTGTTTTTATTTTGTACATGCAGTATAACTGCAGACCTGTGTACAGTAAACAGAAAGTGAAGTCCAAAACAGGACAACAATATTTGAATATTTAGCTGTCTTTTTGTTTTGCAAGGAGACATTTCATTATGTTAAAAGCACTATATAATGTATTTCCAGATGTAACTCCAGTTTTGATTACCCAGATGCAGCATAGGGCCAGGCATCTCTTTGCTGGTCCTGCATTACTCTCAAATTTATAATGTAATAGTAGTCCCAAAATGTGTTGGCATCTATGTTGCACGTTTGTTGCATTTCGAAGAGACTGCACTGTCAAACTTGACAGTATGCAATTGAAAAGCAAAACAAAAGTTAACTGTTCATGTTTTCAGCATTTTCTGTTTAATTTCAGAGTTCAGCACCTTCAGTTTTCTTGCTTTTTAACAGTTGCAAGGACAAAGAATATGCTGTAACTAAATTTTTAACAATGTACTGAGCCATTACTATTTCTGAATATTGATATCAGACAGTACATCTAATATTGGCACTACTGATATTAAAGGGCAGGGTACAAACCAATCTATTCTGCAGGTTGCAAAATAATCCATTGTGGAACATGATGTAATGACCCAAGCTTCGAGTGCTCTGGTAGCGAGCAATTTATATAAAGGTCAGATATTGGACAGGACATGTAATGATTTAATATTAAGTAGTTATAATGTTGAAAACAGTGCAGAGTTCATGCTGTCTGTTTTTGGTCAGGGCATACCATATCCATTATTATGATTTATAATTATGGGATATTGGCCAGTGTGCATACTGATTTGAATCTGGGCAGGGTGTACAATGATCTGATATCAGGAAGGATGCACAATGATTCAATATTGAGGAGGATGTATAATAACTTAATCACGGTAGTGTAGCAGTTAGCGTAACGCTATTACAGCGCCAGCAACCTGAGTTCAATTCCAGCCACTGCCTGTAAGGAGTTTGTACGTTCTCCCCATGTTCTGTGTGGGTTTCCTCCAGGTGCTCCGGTTTCCTCCCACATTCCAAAGGCATACGGGTTAGGAAGTTGCAGGCATGCTATGTTGGTGCCAGAAGCGTGACAACACTTGCAGGCTGCCCCCAGAACACTTTATGCAAAAGATGCATTTCACTGTGTGTCTCGATGTACATGTGACTAATAAAGAAATCTTGTCTTATCTAAGTAGGGGTCAGGACTGAACTCGATAACTGAAATTGTGAGTCAACAGCTGCACTAGCTGCACCATTGTACCACCCATGCTGCCAACTGTGGCTCCACTGTGGCTCCAATGTCTCATCCCTAACCTATTTTGTTTTCAAATGCAATCTTCTTAGGTCAGAGTGAGAAGAGAGGTTTAAACCCTCTTCAATAAATTAGTTCATCAGTCATTTCCCAACTTTCAATATTAGATCTCTTCATATCTTTTATCATTCCTTCTGCTGAAAGATCATGTTACTTTCCTTGGTCAGCATTCCAGCCAAAGGTTGACACGAAAGGATCAAAACTGGAAAATGTTCACTAATGAGGCCATAAAGAAACTGGGTTGCCTGCCAATTACATGATTGCTCTATGCATCCAGAACTTATCTTCAAGTCAAGCACAGAAACAGGTCCTTCAATCCAACTCTTCCATGCTGACCTGGAAGCATTCCTGAGCTAGTCCCATTTGCCTGCATTTGGCCCACATCCCTCTGAGCCTGTCCAGATGACTGGCTGCCTACCTCCGTGGGTTGACAGTACTATTTAAAAAATACCTTGTGCCTCAAAAAGGAGAACTGAATTCTGGTGGCAGCAGGTGAGGAGAAGCATCTGGAACGTATTCTACCCTGGAGACAGTGAGCAATAGCACCTGCCACACCACTCCCTATGAACTTTAGCTACTATATATATATAAAAAGGTCTGGAAAGTACCTAACACTTTTTGAATTGTAGCCTCAGCAATCTGAAATCAATCAGTAACCAACCTGCAAGTATTCCTTGATGCCTTTGAGAAGCACTGGTCTAGATTACTCCAGATTGTATGATCAACCGATTGATGGTAGGAGAAAGAAAGATTTGCATTTATATAAGTGCTTATCATAGCCTAATTCATACCAGTTTTCTTTATAGCCAATGAATACCTTGTGTCTCAAAAAGGAGAACTGAATTCTGGTGGTAGCAGGTGAGGAGAAGCATCTGAAACGTATTGTACCCTGGAGTTGGTGAGCAACGGCACCTGCCACACCACTCCCTATGAACTTTAGGTCTGGAAAGTACCTAACACTTTCCAGAGTACTTTTGAAGAGGGGTTAACATCAGAATCACAGCAGTCAACCTGTTCAAAGCAAATGCCCACACAGACCAAAGTGATAATAACCATAGAATTCAGGGATGCATCACGTGTGCCTTAAGGGCCACATTTGGCCTTCCTCATGTTTGTTTCTTGGACACTTTCTGGAGCCTACAATATGGTTTTCAGGGTTGAGTAGGTCGGGGATCCTATTAGTCTGAGCAAAAGTTTATTCCTGTTCAACTGGGATAATCTGTGTCATTCTGGTTAGTTAAGCTTCACCAACAGCCCTTTACATATCTTTCAACCTAACTCCATATTTGTCAAACTATATCAAGAAATCCTACCTATAAAAAAGCAGAAAACACTTAAAACACACAAATCAGGCAGCATCTGTGAAGAAAGATACAGTATTAATGTTTCAGGTCAATAACCAGGTCACTGGAGGGACCTCAACCTGAATAGTTAACTCCATCTCTTTCTCCACATATTCTTGCTGACTGTGAAGGCTGATTAAAGCATTTTTTGAGTTTGTTTTTAATTTCATATTTCCAATGTTTTTGTAATCATGCCTCCAGGTAGATTAAACCAAGGCATATTATGAGTTTGGGATGTGAAATTTATGTGTGTAATATATCAAGTGCACAAAAATTCTGCAAATTCTAATTCTCTTTTGCAGTTGGGCTTGGAAACAACAACAAGGATAGTGGTTTTTTTTGTGGTCAGACACTTGATTGGTCAAAAAACCCAAACCAAAACAATTAACATTTTACAAGCAGCATTTCCTTTCAGAAGCATATTGCATGTTCAACTTCAAAAATACAATAACTGAAACATAACATAAAGTGAAGATTTCCTGGGTCGAGGCCTTTCATCTGGACTGGACCCAAAACATCGACTGCCCATTTCCTGCCTGACCTGCTGAGTTCCTCCAGCATTTTGTGTGTTACTTGTTGAAGTAGAGATTTCTATTTGCTTCAGAACTTTTACATTTCTGCAAGCACAGGAGAACACTCATTATTTTTACCAATTTTACCAATCAGAGATATGTGGAACAAATTGCCAAACTGATCCTGTAAGAGATAATGTACTCAGTGGCTTTCAAACTCCAATCTAATCCAGTGTAGAGTGTACAGACCGATACACACGACACAAGTGTTCAAGTGTGTGTAGTTGATTCAAGAGCTTTCATGGATGGCCTTTGAAAATGTTTACACACATTGTTGCAGCTTTGAGTTACATAAATTTTGAGCAAAATTTGTTCACAGCCAATGTAACATGTACTTTGAAGAGCAGGCTAATTACATATTAACAAATGAGCATTGATACAAGTGGCTAAACACTATTTGTAAATAAGGTATGGAGACAAAATTGAGGGACACCTCAAAAACAGAAATAAGCAATGACATTATATATATTTTTCAAATGAGTTTTTAATTTATAAAACAGTATATATTTAAAATGTTTTAATGAGATGAAGGTTGGATTCAGAACTCAAATTCATTATTATGAGTCTGCAGAATGAGTAAAGTATTAAAAATTACTTCAACCAAAGTTTGCTGCTGAACAGATAAAACTCAAGTCATAATTCACTGCATTTTAAATGAGACCATTACTGGCTTATTGTTTGGTAGCAATCTGTGGATAAACAAGGCTGTTATTAAACTTTGCATTTTCATAAATTTTATGCCTTCAAATTTGGGTTTGTGTCTTCATGAATCCATTTAACTATGGTCAAAGTAAAATGTTTCACATGAGTGGCCACAGAAATAATTTGGATTGCTCCAATCCAATCTTGCATGAGCACTGAGATACACATTACTGTTTATGTGACGTTAATTGAGAGCAAATAAATTGTAGTTAAGACAGAAAGCATTAACTAGAGCACTGAACTCCAAAGTTAGAGAGCTGATGTCAAAGCAAGGCCTTGTGGCGACTTACCTTTCACAAACTGGCTCCCACGATTGCGAGCGTCGTCAGAGGCCCCGACACAAGATGGCGCGGGACACTCCTTCTTTGTGGGCTAGTGGAGCCCGCGCGCGGGAAGGTCACGTGACCTGTGCGTGACATCAGCGCGGGAATGGTGTTTATTAAAGGGGCAGTGCACCCCAGTCGTTCATTCGACTCTTCGACTCCAAACAAGTGTCTCGTGTCTTTATTCAGTGTAGCTAGCCGCTACGTTCCCATCTTTTCCACTCCTCGGTTACTGGGACCGTCTATTTCTAAAACCTCTGAGCCATTCTTTACTGTGTCCATTCTCTTGAAGAAAGCCATTGATTTCCTGAGATTTCCCCAACTCTCAAGAAGGTTGACTCCTACCAGGACAAGACAGCTCGCTTGTATGTAGTCCTGTCAACCACTCTAAATGTTCATTCCCTCTACCATCAGAAGACCCTGGCTGCAGTGTATTTGAGATATACGTTGCAGTGCATCCCCGCGTTATGAAGGGATTGTATTCCTTGTGTCCGTATTGTGATTTTCTGTAACACAAACCCTTTTCTCCTACGGAGTGTCATGTTATAAATAGGCTCCATTCCTCGGGAAGATTTTCTCTCAACAGTAATGTCCCCTTGGGTGTGGGTTTTTTAACAAGGGAATTCTGATTGTATTGTAAACAGAAGAGAAAGGGTTGTTTTAATTAACTAGAAATAGATGTTACATTGTTTAGTAAAGTATCATTGTACAAGTATCTTATGAAAGGCATAGGTAGAGTCGACAGCTGATATCCTTTTCCCAGGATCGAAATGTCTAATACTGGAGGGCATGCATTTAAGGTGAGAGGGGGTAAGCTCAAAGGAGATGTGTGGGGCAAGTTTTTTTACACAGAGAGTGGTGGGTACCTGGGATGTGCTGCCAGGGGTGGGGGTGGAGGCAGATATGACAGAAATGTTTAAGAGGCTCTTCAACAGGCTCGTGGATATGCAGAAAATGGAGGGATATGGATCATGTGCAGACAGAAGGGATTAGGTGTCATTAGCTTAATTAGTTCGGCACAGCATCACGGGCTGAAGGTCCTGTTCCTGTGCTATGGTCTATGTTGTAAGTATCAATAGAAGAGATTGCCCTGTCAGTTTCCAAAACAAATTCCTGAAGTGGCCTCCCACTGTGAACCAGCAGCCTACGATCCTTGACCTCGGTAAACTAGTTCAGTTCTCTGTATTTGTTTTCTGTTTATTTATTTATTTCTCACAAGAGGTCTGCAACTACAAATTTTTATGCCTTGTCTCAAATTTTTTGGTACAGATTTGTGATTTCTATAAAGGCAAATTTCCATTACACAGACTTCTGTAATGCGTGAGTACACTGTACCCTCCTAGCCTGTGATCTCTGCCACCAAGAAAGACAAGAGCAGCTGGGCAGGGGACGCTGTCACCTGTAAGTTGTTCTCCAAGTTGCACATCTTTGAGGGAGTACCTTCACCAGAGGATTACAGTCATTCAGGATGGTGGCACACCACCACCTTCTCAAGGGCAATTAGATATGGGCAATAATGCCTGTCTAGTGAGAGGTGTCCAGATCCCAAAATATGAATAGAAGATACTTCACAGTCACATTATTCTTGAAAAACTTCTCACACAAGAGATGCAGTTATAGATTCATAGAGTTATACAGCACGGACACAGGCCCTTCGGTCCAACTCGTCCATGCCAACCAAGATGGTGATCTAAGCTGACCTTATTTGCCTGTGTTTGACCCCTGTCCTTCTAAACCTTTCCTATCCACGTACCTGTCCAAATGTTTATTAAACATTGTAACTGTACCCAGCTCTTCCACCTCCTCTGGCAGCTCATTCCATATACCCACCACTCCTCTGTGAAATACTAACCCCTCAGATCTCCTTTAAATCATTCCTCTTAAACCTATGCCCTCTATTTGTAGACTCTCTTACCCTGGGAAAACGGTTTCAACTATCTACTCTATCTACGACCCTCATAATTTTATAAACCTCTGTAATGTCATTCTTTATCTTCCTTCACTCCAGGGGAAACAATCCCAGCCTATACAGTTTCTCCTTATAACTCAAGCCCTCCAGTTCAGGTGAATCTTTTCTGCACCTTCTCTCGCTCAATCACATCCTTCCTATAGCATGGTGGCCAGAACTGCACACTATACTCCAAACGCGGTCTAACCTACATTCTGTACAATAACATCATGTCCCAACTCTTGTACAGAATGCCACAGCTGATGAAGGCAAGCATGCTAAACACCTTCTTCATCTCCTCGTCTACCCGTGTGGCCACTTTCAGGGAACTATGTACTTGCATCCCTCCGTCTCTCTGTTCAATGACACTGCCCAGGGCCCTGTCATGAAGCTAATGACATTCACAGTGTATGTCCTGACCTGGTTTAACTTCCCAAATTGCATCATTTCACACTTCTAAATTATGGGAAAGAAATCACTTTGCATTAATTTTTCCCTTTTGTATGATTGCTAGTATAACACTTTGGATTTCTGGATGCTTTGAATGGCTGCACATATCTTCATTTGTGCTTGGGCTCTGAGTCCCCATAAAAGTGACAGAGCAAAATGTTTCTATTGTACACTTAACCTTGTATCTTTGGCAAGGTCCATGAAAGTACAACACATGCCAGTTAATAAAGTTAAAGCATCATCTTGAAGGGTGGTTCTGCATTTATTAGACATGAAATCATGATTTAACACCAGGATGTTAATGAGTTTTTGGCACCTACTTCCATAACTTAATGTGTGACATTGATGGAGAGAAGAAATTGATGTGGATTATGACACAGATTAATAAAGATTCTGTAGATTTTAAGCAGGAACAGGAAGATTAGAGCTCAATACAGAATTAATTATCTGCTGGGCTACGAAGCTGAAGAACTGACATTATAAAACACTATAATGCTGTGTGTCCACATTTCCAATTTCCTTGCAAGGTTGAGAACGCTGAAGATTTCCAACATTTGTTTAGTGTTGATTTGTAGTTGTACAGCTATTTTGTCTTCCTATCCTGTGACTTTTCAGTTTGACTGTGTACTTGTGTCAAAACCTCTTCTGTGGAACATTAACATAATTATAAGTTGGGAATGTGCAACAGGTCAATCAACACTTGAAAGAGAGAAATACCTTCATATTTCATATACTCTTTTATCAGGACTGGCTCAGGTAAGACAAAGATCCTTTCCTAATTCAGAATGTCTACTGGCAATGTCATGTCAACCAAAGAGCTTTCTCACAGCAAATAGTTGATTGTCAATACACTCATTAAACAGACTCTATGAAAAGAGCAGAGGAAACTGTGCAGAAAGTAAATAAAACAACTTCTGTCAATATTAACTGAATATTTTCTTCAGAAATGCAGTGACTGGAGGAAATCTACCCATGAATTTTGGTCTTGATTCAATCTTGGTTGCCCTCAACACTGTGTGCCCCACTTTTGATTGACAGTGGAATTAACCAATTATGCCATCCTGTCACTATATACCATTTTTTCAAATTCAGGTTGGGTCAAGTAAAATGATAACAGCTTTTAAATCATACTTTTTTATGTTAAAACTCTTTGCACAATGAATTGTTTTTGAAATACAAGGACTCTGAGTGAGTTAAAATGAGCATCATTCTCTGTACAGTCTTGGCCATTTGACAAAGAATATACCAGCTTTAGAAGCAGACTAGAAGATATTCCCTATGCTAATCTTGGGAAAAGAAGGTTGTCCATCTACAAGTTAGATCTCTCTTTCTTGGAATTTAGAAGAGTGAAGAATGATCTTATTGAAACATTTAAGATCCTGAGTGTAGATGCTGAGATGTTCCCACCAGAGGGAGAGTGAGGTACAAGGGGACATCATTACAAGATAAGGAGTGGTCATTTAAAACTGAGGTGTGTAGAAATCTCTTCTCGCAGAATGTGGTGAAACCCTAGAATTCTCAAACATGGATGGATCAGGAGGCTAGATCACTGGAGGTACTTAAGGTAGAGAGAGACTTTTTTTTGAAAGATCAAGGAATTGAGGGCGACGGGGAACTCGTGCAGAAGAGCAACTGAGGCCTGGGGCAGATTGATCCCATCTTTTCTCGTGTCATCAGCTGATGTAAATACCTTTCACTCTGCCCCCTTCTCCAAGTTATTAATGTACATAATAAATGCATAAGGGCCAAGAACTGATCCTTGGGGCACTCCACTAATTACACCTTTCCAGCCCGAAAGTGACCCATTTTGTTTTACTCTCTGCCTTCTATGTAACAACCAGTCTTCAGTCCATGTTAACTCACTTCCCCCAATACCGTAAACTTGCATCGTGTGCACAAGCCTTTTACATGATGAGGTACCTCCATTTGGCTCAGTTAATAGGCTCATCTGTGATGATGAGAAGCCACCCCCGTAATTTACTTCATCTTATTTACTGATAGCTGAATGTTTTTGGTAATTGCCAATTGCATCTCCATTCATTTAGTCAACAAGTGGAGGATGCTGGGCAGTTGTAGTTGGAGGAGAACGCCTTCTGCTTCTGGTTCAAAACTTTCATTAAAAATAACTAAATGTACCTTTTCACTGGTGGCCAGAGGCTAGACTCCTCTATTGGTAATTGGTTTATTATTGTCATGTGTACCGAGATACAGTGAAAAGCCTTTGTATGTGTGTAATCCAGACAGATCATGCCATACATAAGTACATTGAGGTGGTACAAAAGGAATAAAAAGCAGACTGCAGAATATAATGTTGCAGTTCAGTGCAGTTCAGTGCAGTTCAGTGCAGTTACAGTGCAGTTCAGTGCAGTTACAGTGCAGTTCAGTGCAGTTCAGTGCAGGTAGACAAATGGAGCGCAAGGGCCATGGTGAGGTAGATTGAGAGATCAAATGTTCACCTTTAGTGTATAAGAGAACCATTTAAAAGTCTG
>JARFYF010000084.1:63636841-63648738 GCA_030265395.1 Rhina ancylostomus | reverse complement strand
TGTGGGTTTCCTCCAGGTGCTCCGGTTTCCTCCCACATTCCAAAGGCATACGGATTAGGAAGCTGTGGGCATGTTATGATGGCACCAGAAACATGGTGACACCTGCAGGCTGGCCCCAGAACACTCCACGCAAAACTTGCATTTCACTGTGCGTTTTGATGTACATGTGACTAATAAAGATATCTTATCTTATAATGAGTGAAAAAACATGCAGATTGAAAATTCATCTAATTATTAAGTAGGGTGTATAATAATTCACTATTAAAGAGGAAGTATAATGATCTGATTTTGGGCTAGGTCTGTAATGATCTCTTATTGGGCAGAATGCATAATGACCTGATGTGAGGGAGGATATGGTGGCATAGTATTGGTTTGGATGAATAATAATGTGATATTGTGTAGGGAGTATCATGATCCAATGTAGATAGGGGGTGTAATGATTGGCAGGATGTACAATGATTCTCTTTTGAGCAGGGTATACCATTTCTGAACATAGAAAAAGTGATGAACAATGGGTGGCATGGTAGCATAGTGGGCGGCATGGTAGCGTAGTGGTTAGCACGACGCCATTACAGCACCAGTGACCCGGGTTCAATTCCCGCCGCTGCCTGTAAGGAGGTTATACGTTCTCCCACGTCTGCATGGGTTTCCTCCGGGTGCTCCATTTCCTCCCACATTCCAAAGACATACGGGTAGGTTAATTTGGGGTTTAAAATGGGCGGCGTGGAATCATTGGGTCGGAAGGGCCTGTTCCCACGCTGTAAATAAAACTTAAAAAAATTTTTTTAAATGATCCAGAATTGTGCAGAGTTTATAATGATCAGACAGACTGGGTTTATAATAATCAAGCAGGCTGCAGAATCATCTCATTACTGAGTAGGGTGAATGATGGTCCAATATTGGGCCAGGTATATAGTGATCCAGTATTCGCTGGGATTATGGTGATCCAACATTGGGCAGGGTGTATAAAGGTATGATTTTGAAAAAAGGGATTAATAATCCAACATTGTACAGTGTGCAAAATGCCCTAATATTGGCTAGTGTTCCAAATGATCCAAAGTTAATTTCAGTCATCATTGTGGGAGGGATGGGGGGGCGGCATGTGGGGAACTTGTATGGTGATATTTATCAGATTATGTTTGGTGACTAATATCAGTCAGATTTTCCTGATGTTTATCTCCTTGCGTGACGTGTATTTCAATCAGATTATGTGGTCCTTGTGGGGCAGATTTGGTGAAAACACTAATCAGTTTGTATTCCTGATGGATGAAGATGCTGTTAGTCAGATTATTTGTGGAGCTGGAGGACATATAATATGAATCAGATTTTACATTATGGGTGATATTAATCCGATTGCATTGGAGGAGAGAGAAAGATATTAATTGGGAAATACACAGAGGTAAAAGTAAGCAAGTGTGGGCTGGCACAGCATCCCAGTAAGAATGTGGCTGAAGCTAATATTTCTGATTCAACTGCACTGGTAACGAATTTCCATGGACATGCTAGTAAGAAATTTAAGTTGCATTCACTCCTATAAATTCATTATTGGGTTAGTTCAAATTACAGTCTTCTGATTGGTCAAATATGGTTTACGGGCATTTCCCAAAAGATAGACAACTAATACCAAAACAGTATTCATAGTATAACAGTAAAAACAAATATTCCATCACTTATTGTGAGTGGACATGTTGAATGTAACCAATATGTGGGGCCATGTCTAGGCTTTTTGAGTAGGGTATGGATTTGGTACTTAAACCTCCATTAAAAAAATCAGTTTACCTTTATCCATACAAAATAAAATTTCATTAAACTAAAAATTAATTGTACATCTCATATCCAAATAAATGGTGAACATACATATGTGCTTTGTAATTTCATTATAATGTATGTGTCAATTGGATTAAGTTAATCACAGCTTATTTCTGCTGAATACTTCTTACAAAACTACAAAATGCTTCTTACAAAAAAATACAAAAATTTCTCAGAAGCCTGCCTTGATGGAAAAGGAAGTAGTATTATTTCTATTGAAGTACATTTCTGAATCATTCACAAGTGAAATCACCATGGAAGGCAGCACTTCAGCTCCTTAGCTACTGAAGCTCTCACCCTTTTTTTTTGTTACCAGTAGATTTTCTTATCCTGATCCTTCCCTGCCTGGCCCACCATTTCTCACTTTCTTCAAACTTACTCTCATTCAACATTATGCTGCCTACATCCTAATTCACAGACCAGTTCACCTGTTACCACTATACTCTCTGACCTGTGTTAGTTCTCAGTCCAGCAACAGTTTGGTTGCAAGATTCTGATCCTTGTTTTTAAATCCCGTCATGACTTTGCTCCTCCTAATCTCTGCATCTTATTCTAGTCTTACAGCCTTTGAAATTTTTGCACTACTTTATTTACAGAACATAGGACATAGAACAGTACAGCACAGGAACAGGCACTTTGGCACACAATATCTGAGCTGAACATGATGCCAAATTAAACTCACCCCTTCTGCCTGCACATTATCTATATCCCTCCATTCCCTGCAATATTCACGTGCCTCTCTAAAAGCTTCTTAAAAGCCATTATCATGTCTGCTTCCACCACCTGGCAGAGTTTTCCAGCCACCCACAAGTCTCTGTGTAAAAAAAAATCTTGGTCCACCCATTTCCTTTAAACTTTCCCTCTCACCTTAAAGCTATGTCATCTAGAATTTGACGTTTAACCCTGGGTAAAAGATTCTGACTGTTTACCCTCCAAATGCCTCTCACAATTTTATAAACTTCTATCAGGTCTTCCCTCAGCCTCCACGTTCCAGAGAAAACAATCCAAGTTTGTTAAATCTCTCCTTATAGCTAATATCCTCGTATCCAAGCTCCAAGCAGCATCCTGGTAAACCTCTTCTGCACCTTCTTCAAAGCCTCCATATCTTTCCTGTAATGAGAACTGCAAGTGCAGCCTAACTACAGCTGTAATATGACTTCCTAACTTAATAATGCCCCGACCAATGAAGGCAAGCATGCCATGCGCATTCTTTACCACTTGTGCTATCACTTGTGGCCCCTTGTGCATCACTGATGATAATCACTATTATTGGTAGAAAAATATACATACCCACTAAGATCCTATGTTCTGGAATTCACTCCCAGAACCTCTCCAGCTCTCTGGCTCAATCTCTTCCTTTCAGAGTCTCCTTAAAACTTACTGTTGTGACCAATTTGGTCATTTGTCTGAAAAACTACATGGAGAAACGTTTACAATTTCTGAAGAATGGAAACAAACCAAAAAAGGAGATCCTGAAAACTTTCGCCACAGGAGTATACCATCCTTAACGCAAGTAAACATACCATAAAAGCATTAATGAACTGCATTACAATGCAGTTCAAGATTAACATTTGTTTTATAGTGCTCTATGGTATGTTTTTCTGCATTAAAGACGCTATACTGTTGTGACAAAATGTTTCAAGATCTCCTTTTTTGGTTTGTTTCTTTTCTCCAAAAATATAAACATTTCTCTTTGTTGACAATTGCCTTTTATTTTACCAATTTCAAATTGGTACATGCTGATGTACCAAATTTAAATTGGTACAAAACTGTTCAAGGTATAACTAATACTTAGCTTCCTGTATGTGGATAGCTCCTACTTATTTAAATAGGCTTTCAATTTGCCAGCAAAGTAAAGTTGAAAGTTAATGTGGACACAGCTCAGATAAAACAGAAAAATAGAAAAAGGAACCAGCAGAACTACTGTGGTTAAATTTCCATAGTGATTTTTCCCCTTATCTGCCTTTACTCTAGAGGAAGAGCTGTTAAAACTACAAAAAAAGCATTTAAAGTAAGTGAATGGTCAGAGGAATTCTTGCTAAGTTTTTCTACAATAATAATACGTGGCCAAATTCATAGAAAGTGACATTAAATAAATTTATATCTGTAGAGCAGTGAGTAGACATTTGCCTTCAATGCCTGACCATTAAGTATTGCTTGGATGGAGTGCATAAACAACAAAAAAATGATCAGAAGTGTGCTCAGCACCAGCATAATCAGCCAGATTTTCCTTCCATATTGAAATTTAGAAATCTTCCACTGTATGAAGTGGATACATATATTTCAAACACTTAAAAGGATGAAATATATTTCAAGCCTGTGTTTAGTGAGTCAGTCAAATAAGAAAGGACAAAGCACAGTCAATCCAGAAGAGCGAACATATTCTGGCGGAAAGCAACAATGAAAGCTGGCCTTCCTCAGTTCATCTGTTCATATTCTCTAAAGCAAAGAGAAACTGTGAATGAGGAAATCAGGTGAATACTTGTGAAAGTGTTCAAAAATATAAGTGGGGAGGTAAAGTTCATGCATGACTTGTAAAGTAATTCCAACGTAACTCTCACTGTTGTAAGACTATTTTGTATGGCACAGATAGTGCTTGGAAATATAGTGCTTGCAATAAATTTTCACTAAAAGTTTTTTTTTAATAAGGTTTCAACCAGTTCATCTATCCTCTCTCCTTTCCATAGTGACCTTTACCCTTGCTTTTCCTAAAATTCAAAAACAGCCAATGTTGATGAAACATATAATGGCTCCTTTCCTGTGCAGTAAAGTCGGCTGTAAAGTCTGGTAATTAAGGTAACCAAGGAGGCTGAGCCCAGCAGGCTAATGGTGCACCAAACACTTTTATAACTTCAAACGATATCAAAGTCACAGGAGTGGGCTCAGAGCTGAACTGGTTTGAATTAAGCTCACTTCCACACGCTCTGCCCAAAGAAAGCTCCAAACTTCTGGATTTCATTACAGCTAATTATCTTATCTTTTTCATCTCAGGCTTGACCCTAAGGCTGGTAGGCAGCTAGTCAGTATGTTTGTGTGGTTGTTTAAGAAAGCCTGTAGTCATTCAATGTCCCGAGGACCTGCTAATTAAAACACTTACCCCCTGCCTCTGATAATTAAATATGATAATAATGCAAGTCCAAATAATCTTACTTACTCTTACCTTTAATTTTATTGTTTACCATGTAAAACATTCGAAATGGGTTATTTTCATAGTTTGTTCACACAGTTTGATTATGAAAGACCCATTGTTCAGATTTTGAACTTCATATTTACTTCCCATTTGTAGAATTCCTAATTATTGTACAGAAGTGGGGGTTTGAATAATAAAGGCCTGAGTTTAACCCTGCCTTCCCAGCAGGAAGAGGGAATGTGAGTGGCAAAAATTGTGGTTGTCTGCTTCTTACTGCCTTGCAAATAACCTTATGCTCACTGCTATTTTAAAGGCTGAGCTTTTGCCAGGGCAGTTGGATCAGACACGGGTAGGCAGGGATTTGATTAATATTCAAATAACAGAATCTGCTGATGTACTTTGGATCCCAATGTGATTTAGTCTTTGGTACCTGGTACCACAGCCATCAGTGAGTAATTTGGGACTAGAAAAGGCCAAAGAAATACTTAACTTTTTTATGATTATTTTGTAGACTGGGATAATAAATTGTCCCATTACAGCACCTCCTGCAATGTAGATTTTCCCACCATGCTTGGCTACAGCCTTGTCAACCTTACCTCACAAGTTACCTCTATGCTGGGAATAATTCCCTTGAGTACCTGGCAGCGGCATTTTCATGAATAAAATCCTGCTCACCAGGTTTGAGTGGTAGTTATATTTAAAGTGGTCTAATCACCAAGCTGATGCCATACTGAGTATTTCCTGCCTACCAAGGTCCTTGCTTTGCATAACCAAGCCCTAAATAAAAATCAGGATTGCAACATTTGGTCAAACCTTGACAAGATAGGAGAATCAATTTCAAAACAAAATTGTTTCTCTGATACCCACACACAAAAAATGCTGGAGGAACTTAACAGGTCAGGCAGCATCTATGGAGAAAAATGGGCAGTCAATGTTTTGGGCCAAGACCCATGCTGCCTGATGTGATGAGTTCCTCCAGCAGTTTTTGTGTGTTGCCCCAGACTTCCAGCATCCACAGTCTTTCTTGTGTCTCCATTCTCTGATATACAATTTTGTTTGTTCAAATATATTGATATTGTCTCCTAAAATACTTTTTTGTTCAAAGTGCTGGGAATCTAAGAGGCAGTGCAATCCCTGAGGAGAGCATTTCCTTCATCCATTACTATTTATTTCGAATGGCATAAAGTAGACAATGTTTTGCAGAGTGGGGATTGGGATAGGTTTGGTTTAACTGAAGTTTATGAGAGTTGACATGGATGAATGCCAAGGAAATTATTGAATAAATTGATGCTTAAGATGATAATGATGAAGATAAGACCTCAGTAGTAATTATGTGATTGAATATTATAAGTGAAAGTAGACAAGATTTTCCTCGACATAAAAACATCCAACTAAGTCAAACCTTTCTTCAGGAGGGGGGTAAACAGGATTAAGTGCCTGAACATTATTGCATTGTCTAGTAATTCTATGTGCATAATGTATTCTTGGTCCCCAAAGAGCTACCCATGTGCACACTGTAATGTGATATATCGGGATTGATTTTTATCTTCACCACCTGGATGGTTATCTGGGAGGGTGGACTTTATGGCCTTTATAAAAAAACACTTTATTTTCATTCCATTGTGGTGGGTAATGTTGCTGGAAAAGAATTCCTATATATTTCCCTCAGAGAGACTGAAGTAAGAGAGAGAGGTTCAAGACTAAATTGATTTGTTAGGACACTGGATGCCAAAGGAACTTGGCAATGACAGTTAATGGAAGAATTTTTGCAGAGCGAGAATTAGAATAGGTTTGGACTAACTAAAGTTTATATGAGTTGACATGGATGAATGCCAAGGAAACTATTGGACAAATTGATGCTAAAGATGATGATAATGAAGATAAAACCTCATTGGGAGTGGGGTAAAATAATTGTGTGAGTGAATAATGTAAGTGAAGAAGTAACTTTTTTTGTAGTTATGCACTTTATAGCGATTATACTCAACAATGAGACTTAACAAGATTGAGTGTTGGAAATATAAACAAAGAATGCTGCAACTGCAATTCATGGATGTTATCTAATCCTCAGAAGTACAGTATACAGAGGATAGAATTTTTTAATATGAGTGTCATATTATTAACCTACATTAAGAAGAAAATCACTGTTATGACTACAGTATGTAGGCAGGATGAATAAAGTGATAATATCCGTGGAATTTTCCCTTCACATGTCTTCCAGGTGGTTATATGCAAAGAGTTATATTAACACATTCGTTGCAATATTTCAGTAGAATTCTGATCATCACACTTGAGTTATCAGAATAATGAAAATGTTTGCTGTTACAAACATACTCAAAGACTTCATCCACACATCAGCTTTGGCCTTGGCTAGCAGCTTGAAATTAAATTTTTGGCAAGCTACTTCTCAACTGTATGTCTGGCACATGGGTTGGATCCAACACCAAATGTTCCGTAACTTATTCTTTCACAGATTAAAAAAAAACTGTATCATAATTTTTTTAATGTATATGATAAAATATTATTTCCAAATTTTCAAGTTTCTTGATGATCGATTTAATCAGAGCATGAAAGAGAATCATTTCATAATGGCTTCTTATTGTATCTTGAATTATTAGTTTATGGCATTTTCCTATTTTCTGATTGTTCTGCAATGATGATAAGTAGTGTGGCTGTAGACTAGAGCAAAAATACTGAGTGGGAGCATGCGAACAGGCTGTGATACACTGAAATGGTTTAGATAACATCACACTCAATCATTCAAACTCTTAAAAAAATCTACTGCTTAGAACATTTGTTCTCAAGCAGTTTCTTTTAAAAAACACAATATAATAATCCAGTAGTATCTTGAAATTAAATGTAAATCATTATTCCATTGTATTTGCAGCATTTATTGTTATAAACCACCATCTGGACCCTGAGATTTTATTTAAACATGTCTCTAACTTTGCGTCTTGAAGCAGGAAAATTGGTATGCAGCAAAATCACAATGCTAGGGTAAGTTTGTACAGAATGCCAATGCACATTTTCAGAGGTCTTGGACATATCATGCACACTGTATGACACACTACACAGATGACCTAGTTTTCAAAGGGTTGAGACAAAATAAACCCAAATATATATCACTCAGCAAACCTCTTGCCTGACAAACTTTGAATTCTTCAATGAAGCAACATTCCAAAACAATTGTAGAGGACTTTATATTGTGCACAAATACCATCAAAACATATTTAATAAAGTACTAAAGGTAATATTTTTAATAAAGCTTAAAACTTTGGAGATTTAGAATGAACAAACATTCTCAGACTGGTAAGAAATAATGGGTACTGACCAGAGAGGAAATAATAGGATAAATGTGATAGGCATTGAATGGAATATCCATGACTCTATATGGTGCCAGATCTGTTTAATTGATATCAATAGTTTGGATTCTGAAAGCCTACATTTACCAAACCAGGCAAGATGATGAAGTTAAAGGTAGCAAGTCAAATTTACTGCTAACAAATGTAAAGTACTCTATGTAGAAAACAAAATTATATTGAGATAGCTAAGGACGAAATGAAGTAAATCCTGATTTGACACTCAACATGCCAAGTTATACATAACAGAAATCAACAATGCCAAAATAGGTGTTGTACTTGCTGCTCTGTCTAGGAAATTGAAGTCAGAGTGAATACTACAAGTCAAATCATCTATTGCTCTGATTAATGCTCTGAATGGCATATTGGTACAGCTTGTGGAGCTGTTGCTTCTCTTCTCCAGTCATCCAGATTTAATCATGATCTCCAGTGCTGTCTGAGTGAAATTTGCACATTCTCCCTGTGAACTTGTGGGTTTCCTCCAGGTGGGTCTAATTTTCTCCCACATCCCAAGGATGTGCAGGTTGGTAGGTTACTTGACCACTGTACATTGCCCTTAATGTGTAAGTGAGCGGTAGAATCTGGGGGAAGCTAATGAAATTGTGGGGAGAATAAAGTATTAGGATTTCTATAAATAGGTGCTTAATGGCCAGTGCAGACTTGGAGGGTCTAATTGCCTGTTTCCATGCTGTATGACTCTATGACTGGTACACCTTGGCTACTGAATCTGGGTAATGAGAAATACAGGACAGTCAAACACTGGAGACAATGTACAGAACAGCCCTAAGACTGATACCCAGTATCAAATGTCAGAGTTATGAGGAAAGACTCAAGAGATTGGAAGCTTCAGGCAAGAACAGATATAATTGATTTGTGATCTTTTAATTATATATTATTTAGAGATTAATCTTGAATTTGACTTTAAATTCTGCAGAAGAGCATAGGTTCAATCTCTTAAGAGGTAACTTCAGACTGATATCAGAAAATTCTTCACAGAGATCAATCAACACATGGTTTGGACCCGGCTAGAATGCTGGAGACAATCGGCTAAATGCATCAATATGAAGACTATGTTGTTCGAGATGGATGAAGCAAATCTTCTCAACATATGAGCCATTTGCCAAACAATTAGTATTCCTTTTTTATTAACTTTGATTGTAAGATTGTTTAAATCTGTTATTATAAATCTGTTTCCCTTTCTGTAATCTGTTCACTTGGATATAGATTTATTAGTTTGCTTGAAATTCTTTCATTGCACAATATAAGCATTCATTTCCATTTTGCTATTTGCAAGTAAAAATGAATAACTACATTTTAGACAAAAAACTGAAAAATACAATACTGTCAATAGTTCAAGAAGTCTGCAATATATTAAAATACATCTGACACAGATTTAAATCAAACACACTTATTCAATATTCTTTGTAAAACAATTTAAAGCTTTGAACTTGATCAAACATCACTACAGGTGGGAACACACCTGAATGCTGTAAGGTATTCCACATCTCCCATAGGAGGATCAAGACCACCTGTCCATGCAATATTCACAGTGAAGCCTTCACCAGGACCACTTCCAACCTGAAAACAGAACAGCTCTAAGAGAAGAAAATACATAATTTTGCTTAAAATACCTTTGAAACCAACTTCAAAGCACATGGCAAAATCAGCCAGATGATGCTTGACAAGCACTGGTTGGGGCCATGCACTTGGTTGTGCTGGGACACAGTCCCGGTGGACAATTTTGCAATCCACAGCAATTTAAAGTGCAACAGCGGAGAATGAGATAATTAGGAATAATCATGCAATGCAATTAGACCGGAACGATAAAAGAGGCCGATGAGAAATGCAACCTACTTCGTCTGGGGCTCCACTACCAGGGAAGAAGTTTCCTTCATCATAACAGTGGAGGGAAATATAAAGCACCTTGGGGTCATTATAAAAGGCTTGCTGTGTACCGTTACCATGGTGAACATCCTAAAGGTGAAAGGAAACAAATGACAAATGTAATAATGTCTAGCCCTGCTTTAAAGGTCACTTTTGCCTTCCCCCTCCTCCTACTCTCAAACTTCCTGAATCTTCAAACAAATTACTCCTTAATGTGCTCATTTTTTAAGCTCATTTCTCTATTCAGGAAACCACAGTAAACATGCCCTGGAGACTCCAATAGAGCAGCCACTGAGAAATCCCAGCTCTATTCTCCATTTAGATATTTATATTCTAGGTCCTTGGTGATGGAATCTAGCATCCCACTTTAGACAAGAATTTTATGACTTATTAACTGCCAACAGTTCATAACCCCTCAGGATCAATTAACTGCTTGAATAAACCTCTAAAGCCGCTAAAGAAAATCAAGTGTTACATTACAAAAAACACATTTTTTTAACATAATCTGGACAGCACTACAATTTAGTGGCTTTCCAATCAATGACAAGTTACGTTTCCAAAAGTAGCCTTCGTGAAGTCTATTGCAATAAGTTCAGTTGTTCTGGAAGCTTCTAATGTACCCGCACGAGACTTGTGAGGAAGTAGCATTACTTGTGGAGGAAGTGATGTAAAATATTAGGATTAAAAAAATATTCAGTCTTCTCCTAGATTAGTTAGCTGTTGAAAGGCCTGAGCTCATTCCTCATAGTTAAGTTACATACGGCACTGATGATGGATTATTTCAATTTTTCTTTCCGTGCCTGTTTTCTGGCCTGTTGTGAAAAGCATGTTTTTCTAAAGTAATCAATGTAATCTTGAAAAATTTCCACAGTTAGGATTATACTAAAAACTTAAATGACCCTAAACATTTACAAACATGTTGAATACATTTGATCAGCCTTTGGGATCACATCCTTTATCTTGCGAGTAGCCATAAATAAAAACAGTTTTTGAACAAATGTTATTTAACTTATTTTAGGGATTATTATTCAGGATAGTGGTGAAATGATTTATCACTTGAAAAAGTGCTTGAGCTACTTACAGGTGGGACTGATCATTATTTGATGCCAAGCTTGATTTCCTCTGGTTAGCTTATTGTATCACTTCACGAACTGTTAGAACAGTCAAATATATTCTATCCATTTATCAATATTTAGTTTTCAAGGCCAATGTAATTGTAACACTTACATGGAGTGCTCAATTGCATTATTATTTGTAACTTAAATGCTTGATGGAGAGGTATGGTTATTTTTAAAGGTGCTAAGAAGTTTCCAGCATTACCCAGAGGCTAGTTGCTAAAGACTATATCTTCATTTAGATGGCATATTTTTTTTTGTACATTCCCAATCATTCATGCAGATCACATATACTTTGTTGACATACAATAGTCACTGAATTTTGACTTTCTTCCACAAAATCATTTTTTGCAATACATGATGCTCAGCATTGTCATAGCATTAATGACAAATTATTTTTGACAAATGACTGCAACTTGTTAGTCATACATTTTTTGGCATGGTACAGTATTTGTGAGATTCACAAAGTGTAATGTGGGTTGCAACAGGAGCAATGAAATTAGATTCTATGGAGAGAAGGTTTTAATGAGAGGAATACAAATGCTGAAAAAAACAGGAAAGAAACAGAACACTGACTCATCTGAAGGTTCTTCCATTAAAAGA
>JARFYF010000084.1:63519703-63531209 GCA_030265395.1 Rhina ancylostomus | reverse complement strand
ACAATATAATGTCACGACTAACCCAATCGTAAGTGTATTTGGGGTTTAAAATTCTCCTAATATTTTCCTATTTATGATATCAAATCATTTCATAATTTTCAATGCATCTTTTAATGACTGCAGTTCACAACTCTCAGCACTCATCATCACTACAACTCCTCATTCACGTGCAAGTTTTTTTCCATGGTCCTGTCATCCTAAAGTAAGGTATCTAAAATAGAATGTACTGTTCCATCTGAAATCTCGAAGTGAATACCTGCTTGTACCATTTACCTATTTAGCAGATAAATAGCTGAGTTTTGTTGGACATTTTATACTTTAAATAAATATCTTTAAATCAATGTAGTTTTTAATCTAGATCCGTTGGGCTTATTTATAACATATATCATTTTAATCACATATTTGCTCAAGGGTACACTGACATGCAAAGAAAAATAAACTCAATCCTTTGTTCTTACTTGAACAGTCTCACAAGGAGTAACAGAAAGTTGAAAGCAAAACACTGGCATATTTCTGAAGAATCACACACAGCCCATGTCACATTCCAGAGAATGCAGTTTAAAGGTATTCATCGCATTTCTCCATCATTGATGTCACTCAGTGTTGAAAAAAAACAAGAATTCAAACACTGAATGTAAAGAAATGGATTGCGTGAAGTAAGGGAAATAGTTGAAATATCTGCTTTACACATTATTTAAGCCTGTAACCTTACAAGGACATCTATTGAATCCTGGGTAAAGCCAGCTAGAACTCCATATAAATTTGTAGTGATCTTTCCTGAAACATCTTTTCAGGTTAGCAACAGAGGAAGGATTATATTCAGGACATGCAGGGCTAGAAACTGGTTATGCCCATTTTATCAGAGGCTGGGAGACTCAAAGCCTCAGTTGCTCAGTTTGAAAGAGCTATTGGTACCTGCCATGCACCCACATGCAGCTTTGATATTGTGGTTGAGCAACAGACCCAAAATCTGGTAGGGTGGATTGTTGTAAATACTGTAAATTTCAGGTGGGTATTTAATTACAATCTTTATAGATTTCTTTCAGAGTTAGCCTATCACCTGGAGAGTTAGATCTCAATCACTGCTCATTCTAACTTGCTAATAGCTGTAATGTCTTCACAAATACATTACAATACAGCAACAATATCCAAAGAAGTGTTCTGGTTCATTTACAAGACAGCACACAGACACTCTTACATGTTGTGAGTTTAAGCTACAAGACTTATGTCTGTAACAATGACATGTTGATGCAGAGAAAGTATATCACATGACTTTCCTGTTCAATTCAATACAATATACATACAGGGAGAACATCATATTTGTACCTTAGGGTGTAATTCAACTGGCAGCACAGTGGCTCGAAAAATGCTATGAACATCCCTTTGTCTGGTTCCACCACTGCCCTCCACTCCTTTTAATCATCTATATCATGTACACTTACAAGTCATCTGTGGAAAATGAGCAACTTCCATGTGTATGTTGATGACAAGCTTTATTTCTTCTCCAGAAAATCCTCACTTTACAATAAATGTATGAGCAAGGTTTTATCCATTTTAAAAGCATCAGTACAAAATCAAGCCCATCTCATTTTAAAAAATGCATTCTAGCTGCTAATTTCATATCCTATTAGTTTGCTTGAGTATTTCTACCTCTGCAACACTGTCCTTATCATCTCTTCATCCCTGTCCCCGCTGTTGTTTCCAGGCTTGAGATAGTGAACATGTAATTTGCCATCCAAAGTAAATCATGATTTATTGCAAACTTCAACATCCACATCTGATCCCACAATAAGTTCTATTCCACTGCAATAATGACCTTTTGTGCCCCAAAGCATGAATTCAGAATGACTATGGTCATTTAAAAGTGCTTTTTCAGCTTCATCCTTCCCTTACTCTGCAACCTCCTCTAAATATAGGTTATGATTTCAAACTGAAAACTTGTGCATAACTATGAATTGCTTATGCAGCAACATATTTTGAGAGAGGCAACAGAAATTTGTAAAACTGGATATACCAGATATTTTCAACAGTTTGTAACAATCCAAACTTCTATTCATCAGCCCAGTGATATGACTGGAAAAAGTCCTCCAATATCGAAAAATACACATGAATGATTGCTATTTTCTGCTTGTAATTAAATGCAATAGTTGTCTGATAGGATTGACTTGCCACGTGGAGAAGACAGGCATGAATAGGAGCAAGAAAGGCTGACATTCTTGTACTGCATTTATATGTATCCTAGTATGGCATTCAGCTTCAGGATAGAATGGTTTCCAAGTCACTGTTAATGACGGGGGAAAAAAATCAAAACCAATTTCCTTATACAAAATTATCCGGCACATGACAGACCTGAAAATCTCATGAAGCAAAAATTATGCCTATGGAAAACAAGGTCTCTCCCCTATCCCAATGCCAACATGAAAGTATGAGGTCCAAGATAAACAACAAGACTTGGAAAATGTAAGAATAATGCATATAATCTTCTTCATCAGTGGTTAGTGCACATGAAATCTGATCAGACCACTTTCCTTCTAAGTTTTTAAGAATACATTTTGACCAAAGGGAAGTAAAAGAGTTTGTTTAGTCTTCAAATGGCTCTGGCTCAATCTTAGACCACTGGTATGACAACCAGCAAAATATGAAAATTGTTGACTGTTACAATATCTTTTAAATCAGATGCTTTTAAAGCCTTTACATCACTGCTGAAAGAAAGCTGAGGGGGAAGTGGAACTTCCCTGGGAGAGAAGTGGAAAGTCCACAACCTGTGGACTTTCTTCTGTTCAAGGGCAGTCTCCAAGTTATCAGAAGTTCTTAAACAACCCCCAAGGGCATTAGACAATTAACTTCTGGTGACCTGACCTTTATAATGATAAATGCAGCAGCAGCAAACTCTGAGAAAGTGTTGTGTGAACAGCCATCTTGTGATGGAGTCACAGAATTATACAGCATGGAAACAGGCCCTTCACCCCAGACCACGCCGACCAAGTTGCCTGTCTAAACTAGTCCCATTTGCCAGTGGTTGCCCCATGTCCCTCTAAACTTTTCCTAGCCATGCACCTGTCTAAATGTCTTTTAAACATTGCAACTCTACTTGCTTCTGTCATTGCCTCTAGCAGCTCATTCCACATGTCCACTATCCTCTGTGTGAAGAAGTTGCACCTCTGGTCCCTTTTAAACTTTTCCCCCTCACCTTAAATCTATGCCTTCCAGTTTTAATTTTAGCTTCCCCCACCCTGAGAAAAAGACTACGACCATTCACCTTATCTATGCCATCAATGATTCTATATACCTCTATAAGGTCACCCCTCAACATCCTACGCTCCAGGGTAAAAACACCAGCCTATCCGGTCTCTCCTTATAACTCAAGCCCTCTGGTCCTGGTGATATCCTTGTCAATCTTTTCTTAATGACATCCTGCCTATAGCTAAGTGACTTGAACTGCACCCAATATTGCAAGTGTGGTCTCACCAATGTCTTGTACAGTTGAAACGTAACATCCCAACTCTCGTGCTCAGTGCCTTGATTGATGAAAGCAATTGTGCTATACACCTTCTTCACCACCCTGTCTACCCATGTCATCACTTTCAGGGAACTATGAACTTCTACCCCTAGGTCTCTCTATTCTACAACACTCTTCAGGGCCCTGCCATTTACTGTATATGTCCTGCCTTAGTTTAGCTTACCAAAATGCAACACTTCACACTTGCCAGAGTTAAATTCCATCTGCCATTCCTTGGCCCACTTTTCCAGTTGATCTAAATCCTGTTGTAATCTTACATAATAGTCTTCACTGTCTACTATACCACCAATTTTGATGTTATCCACAAATTTACTAACAATGCTGCCTACATTTTCATCAAAATCATTAATATTGATGACATAACAGTGGACCCAGCACCAATCCCTGCAGCACACCACTGCTCACAGGCCTCCAATCTGAAAAATAACCCTCCACTACCACACTGATTCGTACCACCAAGCCAATTACGTATCAAATTAACTATCTTATCCTGGATCCCATGTGCTCTAACCTCTGGACCAGCCTACCATGTGGGACCTTGTCAAAGAAATGGCAGACAAACTGAATAAGTATTTGTGTCAGTCTTCACTACGGAAGACACCAGCACATGCCAGAAATTCAAGAGAGTTAGGGGGCAGAAATGAGTGTAGTTGGTATTCTAAGGAGATGGTGTTTGGGAAGCTGAAAGGTCTGAAGGTGAATAAGTCTACTGGACTGGCTGGACTATACCCCATGGTTCTGAAGGAGGTGGCTTAAGACATTGTGGAGGCATTAGTAGTGATCTTTCAAGAATCACTAGAATCAAGAATGGTTCCAGAGGACTGAAAAATCACAGATGTCACTCCACCCTTTAAGAAGGGAGAGAGGCAAAAGACAGGAAGTTATAGGCCAGTTAGCCTGACTTCAGTGGTTGGTAAGATTTTAAAGTCCATTATTAAGGATGAGGTTTCAGGGTACTTGGAAGATTTTGATAAAATAGGCCGAAGTCAGCATGGTTTACTTAAGGGGAGATTTTGCCTGAAATCTGTTGGAATCCTCTGAGGAAGTAACACGCAGGATAGACAAAGGAGTTAGTGGATGTTGTTTACCTGTATTTTCAGAAGGCCTTTGACAAGGTGCCACACGAGGCTGCTAACAAAATAGGAACCCATGGTATTATCGGAAAGGTACCAGCATGGATAGCAGATTGGCTGACTGGCAGAAGGCAAAGGGTGGGAATAAAAGGGGGCCTTTTCTGGTTGGCTGCTGGTGACTACTGGTATTCTGCAGGGGTTAGTGTTGGGTCTGCTACTTTTCACATTATATGTTAATGATCTGGATGACGGAATTAATGGCTTTGTGGCCAAGTTTGTAGATGATACAAAGATAGGTGGAAGGGCAGGTAGTGTTGAGGAAGCAGGGAGTCTGTTCAAGGACTTGGACAGATTGTGAGAATGGTCAATGAAGTGGCAGATGGAACATAACGTAAGGAAGTGTATGGTCATGCACTTTGGTAGAAGGAATAAAGGCATAGACTATTTTCTAAACAGGGAGAGAATCTAGAACTCGGAGGTGCAAAGGGACTTAGGAATGCTAGTGCAGGATTCCCTAAAGGTTAACTTGCAGGTTGAGTCAGCAGTAAAGGCGGCAAATGCAATGGCAGCATTCACTTCAAGAGGACTAGAATATAAAAGCAAGAATGTGATGCTGAGACTTTAAGGCATTGGTCAGACTACATTTGGAGTATAGTGAGCAGTTTTGGGCCCTGTATTTAAGGAAGGATGTGCTGACATTATAGAAGGTCCAGAGAGTTTTAAGGGAATGATCCCAGGGATAAAGGGGTTCATGTGTGAGGAGCGTTTGATGTCTCTGGGCCGGTACATGCTGGAGTTTAGAAGGATGAGGGGGGATCTCATTGAAATCTACCGAATATTGAAAGGCCTGGATAGAGTCGATGTGGAGAGGATGTTTCCAGTAGTCGGGAGAGTCTAGGACCAGAGGGTACAGCCTCAGAGTAGAAGGATGTCCCTTTAGAACAGAGATGAGGAGAAATTTCTTTCACCAGAGGGTAGTCAATCTGTGGAATTCATTGCCACAGATGGGTGTAGAGACCAAGTCTTTGGGAATATTTAAAGTGGAGGTTGATAAGTTCTTGACAAGTAAGGGCATCAAAGGTTACAGGGAGAAGGCAGTAGAATGGGGTTGAGAGTGAAAAATTAATCAGCCATGTTGGACCTAATGGGCCAAATGGCCTAATTCTGTTGCTATGTCTTATGATCTAAAATTATTACCTTATTTTTCCAATACTTCTGCAATTGTTAATTCCCATTTTTAGCACATGCTTATGTCATAAAATGTAATTCCCAGTGTTAATTTTGTCATTAATTATGTATCATTTCTCTCTTGCATGCCAAGTAGACAGTATACCTACCACATAATTAACAAATATATCTCTCATATCTATTATATATGAATATTTGGGTACCTTGACTCACATTAATTCAACTTCTTAGGATATACACTTATTCTTTGATGAGTTCAACTAATCTTGAAGATTAAACTTTACTTTGGTTTTAACTTATGCATTGCTCTCAAGAAAAAGCAAATATTTTTGCTCAAATGGAAGAGAAGCAAGATCTGAATGAATCCAGATGCAAATATCAATCAACCTTAATTCCCTTCAAGATGTAAGTTCATAGCGCAACAGACAAATTCAACAACTATCTCCAATTTTAATGTCATAAGCTGTACAAAAGTTGATTTTCCACAATGATATTCGCTTTCAACTAGTATGTTCCTTCATAGATGGGTATGGTGCTTGTGATTTCATAATAATGGCATTGAAACTGCTAACAAAACATTTTGCCCTGTATAACATGTTACAATATTAACGGAGGGTTGTTTGTTGGATCCATGGTCTGAAATGTTGTTTCCTTATCCCATCCAATACAATAAATCTTTAAACACTTAAAGCAAAGGAGGCTCAGAAAATAAACTTCATGGAGGTTAAAAATTATACAAATTTCAGAGAACCATCAGATCAAGCCAATTGGAGGCACACTTCCAAGTAGTCATTCTAAGTTTTAGCCCCCAAACCCATTTTTCACTACTATTCAATGACATCATCAGTTGCCCTGCAAGATTGGCAACCTATGTGGATGAACAAGCCACATAGCTGAAACAGAGAAATAAACTGAAGGTTAAGAATTCAATTATTTTATTGAAGTAAAATTTAACCTAAAAAAATTACACTGGTACTGTGGTAGTCCTTTATCAGGAATATTGGCCTAAGAATCTGTCCACTTCAGTTTTCCAGTGGTAAAATAGTATCAACAACCAAAGATCCAGAGTAAATGTTTCTGAGTGTGAAAACAATATGAAAGTACTTACATGAGGTATTACTTGCAGTTTTCAGAGCTCGCAGGGAAACCTCAAATAGCAAAAAAGAACTCAAGTGGACATTCCAAACTGGGACCTATGTTATTCAACCTCTTCCCGTTTGGGAATCAGTGGCCAGAAATGCTGGAGGAAATCTTGCACAAGCAGTAGTGGTACCGTAGTTATCAAATCAGAAATCAATACAAAGCAGGGGAAAGACATATGACAAAAGAGTTGACAGCAGAAGCTTTCTTCGCTAAGGTTTCACAAGAAGTGGCCACCAACTATTGCAGAAGCAATGCCAATCCAAACTGGCTTCACTCACATCCATGACCTTTGAAAACCACGAGTGCAAATGCTTATGAGAAGCTGCAAGTCAAAGTCAAGGTCACCCTCATCTTTAAAAACCTTGCCTCAGGATCTCTGCAGGATGTCTCTGCTGATTTATGTCACACTGCACTACAGGAGTCCATGAAAGTTCAACCAGCCAATTGGAAATGCACCATTTTTGATAACTGTAACCTTTGATTGCAGTGCTGGGCTCCCAGAAATGCAGGCATTTTACACAGACTTATGCCTTACAGATACATCCCCAGCAGCCTCCTGCTGTGAGTGGGCTTTGCACAAGGAGCTTCCCTTCTGGGTGTACAGTTCTTCACAAGTTTGTGCAGGTTTCTCTGATAGGGGGTGGGACTGTGTGGTTTGTGGCGAGGGTCTCTGCAAACTTTGTCTATCACTGGAGCATGCACTCATTCCCTAGTGACACTCACCAGCAGCTGGAAGAATGCTGGTTGAATTGTGCTGTGACCCTCTAAATGCTACTTTATGAAGTCAAAGCTGTGAGGAAAGGTTTCTTCATGCCATCTTGTTGCTTCCATGTCTTCCTCCTGTTTTGTGCTCATCCCTGATTTGATGACCATGGAACCACCTGTTCCTGCAGAACCTCTTCCAGCATTCCTGGCCACTGATCTTTGAGGAGGATCCTGGTGAAATGACCTGGGGTTATGGTGACTGCATTCCAATCTGGGTCAATCTACTTGAAACTTGCTTTGGCAGTGAGTTCTGCTGCACTCTACCTGTGACATTCATTTCAAGTTTAGCACTGGTGAAAGCTGGGTTTTTGTGTGTTTGTGAGTTAACATCACCAGTCTTATTAAGGTCAATATGATAGAAAGTGTTACCAGAAATGATTCTTGGATACTGCACTACTGCTGATGTCACTTGGGTGCCCTGGACAACAGAAAAAAATGTTATGGCAAATGAACATTCTCATGCTTATTAATGATCAGCCTTAACTCCTACTGAAATGTGCACAAAAATTGTTGACAATATGTCAATGCAAAATTTATTTTTGCGACACCAGTTTTTATCATTGTGCAGATATATTTCTTGGCCATAATTTTAAACATCCACATCTCCATGAAGCACATTTCCCAGAGCATGTACCAAATATCCAGATCTCCAGATTCTAGTTATCTAAACAAGGATTTACTTCTGAACAATGGCAAGAAAAGCCTTTTTTGACATTATAAGGTTATGCAAGTCACTCAGTACAAATAAACAAGTGAGATATATGGGTCTTTCCACTACTCAGAAAGGTAGGGAACTTGGAAAAAAAAGCCCATCATAGATAATTGTCAAAATGCAGTCTATGAATCTTAGTACATCAAAAGCTTTATACATACAATAACCCCAGAATGCATCTCTTGTGATTGCTTCTTACTGCTGAATCTCAGAATCATCTTTTAGTAATCGGAGATGCATGAGTTTTTCAGGACAGATCATCAAGGTTTGAAGCCGCTTGTACTTAATCTGTGAAAACCATGACTTGGACCACTGGTCTCAAACTTTCAGCTGTGTCACTAATAGGGGAAGTCTACTGATAACCAAACCTGCAGCTATGCTCAAGTCCTACCAAAGAAAGAAATGCTCCACTGGGAGGTGATGACAATGTCAGGGTCAGTGCGGAGGGTTATAGCATGAGTGGAGAGGTGACCGAGATGGCCTAAAGATCAGGAGATATTAAATGGGATAGTGCTAGAAAATGTGTACCAAGTTCAAAATTTGTGCAAGTCTATTTCACCCACTGATCTTAACACTCGGAACACCAAGAATCAGTGAAATCACATGTCCTTCTTCTAAGTTGCTGATACTGTAGATCCATTCTGCACAAACTTTCTTCATTAGAAACCCGCTTCTTCTCAGGAATCAATATAATGAATATAATGCTGCATTTCATCCAAGTGTATCCCTCCTTAAACAAGGAGACCAAAATTGGTCTCATCAAAGTCTCTTAGAGTGGTAGCAAGACTTCCTTATTTATGTGCTGTACTTACAGCATACGTTTCCGTGCTCCTTGAACAGAGACCCAGATCCTGCTGAACACCAACATTTACTACTCCTACGCCATTGACATTAAAATTTGCTTTCCCACTTTTCCTCCCAAAGTGAAAACTATACATTTTCCCTCATCTTACTCCATCTGCCATCTCTTCATCCACTATATCCTTTTTGCAGATAGTTTATATATTTCCCCACTATCTTTATATCATAAATAAACTTTGCAGCAATACAATAATAAAATGCTAGTAAAACAATGCTGCCTCAGCTTTTCAGTATTTGTTTCAGATTTCCAGACTGTTTTTATTTTTATTTTCTTTGGCTACAACAACTTGGTGCCTTAATTCCAGCCTTTAATATAAATTGTAAATAAATGAGAGTGCAACCCTGCTCACTGGAGCACCCCAAGAGCTCAAGCTTACCAAACTGAAAATGACCTACTTATTCCAGTCCTTTGCTTTCTGTATGATAAATAATCCTCTATCTCCGGTAATATATTACCTTCAACCCAATAAGCTCTTGTGCAATAATGGTTTATATGGTACTTTATCAAATGTCTTTGGGTATTCAAATCTACTACATCCACTGCCACCATCCTCCATCTCCCCACTGCCCTTACCCTCACCATCTTTATCCATTTTTCTGGTTTCATCTGTAAAGAACTTGAATAAATGTACAAAATACAATTTCCCTTTCATAAAATCATGCTATGCATCATATTATGCTTTTCTATATGCTCTATTAAAAATGGATTCTAAAATTTTCCTGACAACTAGGCTGTCTTACATATCCCTGTCATCTCTCTCATTTCCTTGCAAGGTGATGTAACACCTACTCTTTTCCAATTCACGGGAACCTTTCCAGATTATTGGGAATTTTTGAAGATGATCACTGAAGAATTCACCATCTCTGCAACCATGACTTTTAGACATCTCTTCAAAGTCTCTGTAACTTCCTTATGCTCCACATTAAATTTCCCTGCCTCAAATGCTAAGGATTCAATGTGTACATTGATACTCTTTGTCTGAAGGCTGTTGTAAAAGCTCTTACACTTTTTCTACTGGTTGCTAGTTTACACTCATGTTCCAGTTTCTAGATTTTTATCTTTAATTTTAGTCATATTTTGTTTGTTTCTCCTCAATCCTATGATAATCCTTTGCAATTTTCTTTCTACCTAATCCCATCCTGAACTTCTTTGTTTGGTTTCCCTGAGATTCCCGATATTAAGGAAGTATCTATATGTTGAGATTTATGGAATATTTCTCTGATTACATTCCACAGTACTGTGTTTTATGATAGTATTTGGACGTTGAAAAAGAGTTTAATGCAGAGTGGAGTGAAATTGTGATCACTCCTGGGTCACACAGTGTCACTCCAGAATTTGGATTATGCACTGGTTTATGATGTGGTTTCTACATTAAGATGTTTCTTCATTCGTCACATGTATATTGAAACATAGTGAAATGCATCTTTTTGTGTTACTGAGAATGTGCTGGGGGCAGCCAGCAAGTGTCACCACTTTTCTGGCACCAACATGGCATGTCCACAACTCCTAACCTGTACGACTTTGGAATGTGGGAGAAAACGGTAGCACCCAAGAGAAAACAACACAGACACAGAGAGAATGTACAAACTTCTTACAGACAGCGGCCAGAATTGAACCTTTGCCGCTGGCACTGTAATAGCGTCACGCTAACCGCTACACTACCATGCTAATAATGTCACTCTTCATGAATCATTATTTTTCAGCATTTTCAATAAACATTTAATGACACTAGTCCAAGGGATGACTGTGTGCTATAAGCCAAGAAAGTCTTTGTAATGTTGCCTGCTTGAATGCAGTATCATTTAACAGGGCATGCACTATAAAGTCAAATTTCTGGATTCTGTTTCAGAGCTCTCGGAAGGATGCTTTAGGTATAAAAAACACTCCAAGTCACTACAGACACTTCTATTGAGCTCAAATACCAAATTTACACTTGGAAATTACTCAGAATAGGTATTTCCATTTTGATCTCACCAGCAGACGTTTTGTACGTAAGCTTCGGCCAGAAGCCACAAGTACTGTTGGCGAGATTTGGAGCCCTAAAGGAGGAGGCAAAGAAGAGCAAACATTTGGAGGCGTTATCCCCACAGAATCTAAAGCAACACAAGCTGTTATTTCAACCTCTTCCAAAAGCTATGTATCCACGGGAGTTAACCTGGATGGACATCTTCTGTTGTCAGCACTGCCCTGAGGGTAGAATCTGAAGCAAAAAGGGTGGCAAACGTTTCCCTTGTCTTCTGTAC
>JARFYF010000084.1:63202225-63215138 GCA_030265395.1 Rhina ancylostomus | reverse complement strand
TATTTTTGTAACTTATAGTAATTTTTATGTCTATATCACTAAATTTCACGACATACGTCAGTGATAGTAAACCTGTTTCTGATTCAGATATAGAGATAGGACAGAAAAGTAGTCTTTGAAATAGAATCAGCCTGAAGGTAAAAAAGGCTCATGTGACTGAACGGTCCAGTCCTTCTCCTATTTATTTTATTCTAATGTTCTTATATTAATTAGAAAATCTAGTTGGTTCTCTATGGCTCATTTATTCACAAATAACTACCTCTTTCATATGCAACTTCTTTCATATAATTCAAGTCCTTTGCTTCTAATGTCCATTTCACAAACAAATCATTTTTGCATAAGGAAGAATGCTTTACGATCAGCCTTAAATCAGGTTTTTGGTAAGTTGCATCAAATTGCCTTGTTAATCTGGTTTCTTATTATTGCATTAACATGGCTTAGCTTGTTAATGTTGGTGATATTTAAACTGGGTCATAATTTAACCAATGAATAGCAAAGATCATGGCGATCTTTCAGAAAACTGTTAAGTTTAACTTGGACCCTAAAGCCCAGACAAGAAAGACTTAATACTATTTTACATGAAGTTATTCTCATAACTTTGAGAAGTTATTAAATCATGAACATATAATTACAACTGTATCTGATCACTCCCATAATTCTGCAATAAAATGCAAGAATCATGCTGTTTTTCCCCATGTTTTGAGGGATTAAGGTTCCAAGGAAGTGTCTGATTTGCCTATAATTTTACTTCTTAAATTTTGAATCTTAACAGACACTACTGTGATTTTATATTAAAAAATAATTATTAAAATAATGATTTTTAAGCCTGTATGCCATGCTATAAAGTAATCTAAAGGATGAAATAATAATTCAAGTATTATTTCAGTGCTAACTCAAAGAAGAGAGTGATGGACATACCACTACCCATATAAGTACTTCACAAATCCAAGATACTGTTACGTCATACCTATATCTCTCACAGGATCTAAACTCATTTTATTAAATTCTTGCTACATACAGTTTAGTTTTCGGGGAATATTTTATTTACATTTTCTGTTTAAATAATAAAGATAGGAAGTTGATTATAGAACCTTGATTAAAAGAAGACTTGATTTCATGTGGTGCCTTTCACAACCTCAGGACATTCCAAAGCACTTTACAGAACAGTATCTAATTTTTAGAATTGTAGTTCCAATTGTAATGCGAAAAATTATGACAAAGACTTTGTGCACAGCAACCTTCTGCAAAAAGGGTCCAATAATCATCATATAATTAGATTATTTTGTGTACTATTGAAAGATAAATATTGACCAGGCAAAAGGGAGAACCCAACATTTCTCTGAGATATAGCCAAGGGATATTATTTTTATTTCTACCCAAGACAGCATGCCAAAAATGACTTCTCATTTGAAAGTCACCATTCCTGACACTGCAATAATCTCTCAGCAATGAATTGAAGGGTTAACTTACACTTTTGCACTCATATTTCTGGAGTGGGAGAGATTTCAGAGTGAAAAGCAACTGAAATAACATGCAAAGATATTTCATATAACACCAATAACTATACTAAACGAACACAAAATGTTGAGTGTTATGTCACATTAGTTACTGTGGGCTTTAACTAATATGATATAATATTACTGCATCAACTGATTTTTCACCAAAGTCAATTCCTAATTCAACACTATCCAGGTGCAAATCATCCCTATTGAAATCAATAAGCAATCTCATTGATTTTAAAACAAATATTTAAGAATGAAAGTGCAAATAAAATCCTTTCACCAAGGAAGACCCAATGCTAGTTCGAGTGAAGATTACATTTTTTTCTTAATTTTATTTACAGCATGGTAACAGGCCCTTCCGGCCCAACGAGTCCACACTACCCATTTTTTTTAAACCCCAAATTAGCCTACCCGTACATCTTTGGAATGTGGGAGGAAACTGGAGCACCTTAAATCATTTCATGTACATTTTCTAAAATTGAGTTTTTCTTGTTCTTTGGAAGAAAAATAAATAAGTAGATTGATTCTTGTAACCTCAAAGGGAAAAAACTTTGCCCCATTAATATTCACAAAGTGGAAAGGAGAACTCACTACAATCTCTCAGGCCAAGGTTGCAATTACACAGCTGCAGAAAAAAACAGTACCATGAATTTTTTTCTCCTTTTTTTTTGTATAGTCTGGCCTGTTGCACAGGACCCACGGCAACACAGACAAAGAAACTTACTCTGATTTTATCTGCTTCTGAACTACCACATTTAGCCATTTCCATTTGTGCTCCCCCCATACTCTCAGCGAATTAAATCTAACTTGGGTTCTCTCTTTCCCAATTCTGACAGAGGGTCCCAGACCTGAAATGCTAACTGTTTCACTTTCCAAACATGCTGCCTGACCTGGTATGTGTTTCCAGCATTTTCTGTTTTTGTTTCAGATTTTCAGCACCTGCAATTTCTGTATTTTCAAATGCCAGGAAATCCTGGTTGTCAGTCACCAGTGGCAGAAGGGGTTTGGATCAACTTCTGCCTCAGGAAGTATGATGTTATTAAATCTGCAACTGATGTGGAAAAGGACCCATCTGTGCATGCCCGATTTGCAATGGGAAGTGCGTAGTGGAATTTCTGGAGTGGCATCATTCAACCCAGAAAATCATAACATTGCGTATTGTACTCCCGGAAACGTCACTCAACATAAAAGGGGTAACAAAAATCTTTTATTGGCATGTAAATTAAAAAGTTAGTAAAATGAGGGGTGGGGTCACTTACTGATAAAGAAAGTGATCAATGCATAGAGGCAGAAAGCATATTTAGAATACTACTGAATATTCTGGAGACATAAGAGACTGCAGATGCTTGAATCTGGAGCAACAAACAATATGCTGGAGGAACTCAGTGGGTTGAGAAGCATCTCCTGCTTATTAGTGTGGGAGACTCAGGGATGACCTAATAGATACGTATAAAATCATGAAGGGCATAGACAGCATGAATGCACATAGTCTTTTTCCCAGGAAAGGGAAACTAAGAACTAGAGGGCATAGATTTAAGGTGAGAGGTGAAAGATTTCAAAGGGAAATGAGAAGCAATTTCTTCATGCAGAGGGTGAAGCATATATGGAATGAGCTGCCAGAGAAAGTGGTTGAGGCAGGTACAAAAACAACATTGAAAAGGTAGATGAGTACATGGATAGGAGGGGTTGATGGGCCAAGTGCGGGCAAATGGGACTAGTTTGTGGGCACCATGGTCGGCATGGATGAGTTGGGCCAAAAGGCCTGTCCCCATGCAGTATTTCTCTATGACTGGACTCGGACAACTGGGGCCACAACCTGGACATGGTTAGGCGGAACAGGATTTCCAGTTTTGCAGATAGCTCAAAGGGAGTGTGTTATATAATGAGGAGGGTGGAGATAAACCACAGGAGGACATGGATAGGTTAAATGTGCAAGCAAGTAGCTCATGAAATTTAAAACCAAGGAGCATGAAGTGATGCCCTTTGGCAGAAAGAATGAGCAACATTAGCCAAGAAATGGAGTTTGAATAAAATGTATGCTTATTTTTCACGTATCAATCCCACATAAAATGTGCTTTGCACCTGCTTTGAGTGTTTGTGGACATTTCCAGAGAAGGTTCCACCCTTTGGGAACTTGGAACAGACACTTCCTCTTGTCATTCCTCTTATGTGACAACATCATTAACGGACAGCCCATGAGTTTCTGATGTACCAATTAAACTTTCATTGTTCACATCGAGTAAAACTAGGAAAGCAGCAAACAGAAATTTGGAAAACATAAATAAATTGAAGGTTCCCTGCTGGTATATAGAGACTTTAATTTCACTGGTTCTCCCGACACTGATTTATAGATGCTGTCCTTTGCAGGTAGTCAGCACTGAGAAATATTGCAGCACCTCTACACTTGATGACATGACCTCTAGCCCTAATGATTACTGTAGCTTGTTCATGACAGGCGGCTCGGATTGATGTCCGGATCTGGCCACAGCTTAGAGCCCAAAAGGCCAACTGTGCATTGTTTCATCCTTCTCTCCACGATGATTTCCACTCCCCCAAAGTCTCCCTCTCTATTTTCCCTCTCCCTCTCAATTTTCTACCCTCCATGCCCTCACCACCCTTCTGTTTTCCCTCATCGCCTGAGTGGCTGCCACAGATGAGCTCCAACCTAACTCCCTGCAGGAAGTGCCTAAATGATTCAGCTGCTGTGAGCTCATGCAACAACTACCAACGTTCAAGTTGGCTTCCAGCTATTAAATGGGAGAAAAGCACAATTGCAATCTCTTAAAGTAAGGATGTTTCAGTTCAGCGACTTTTTATTGCCAATGTGATTTGACATATGAGCACCTATTTAGCACAACAAAGATGGATGAAATCCAATTCCTAGGTTACTATAAATAGCACAGATCTAAAGGATGTGCAGGAATGGAGGGGCCTAGGGGTTTATATGTATAAAGCCATGAAAATTGCAATTAATGTAGAGATAACAGTTAATGAAGTACATGGGATCCTGGGATTAATAAATAGGGACATAAAGTATAAACATAGGTAAGTTATTTTGAACCAAAACATGACAGACGCTGGAAATCTAAAATAAAAACAGACAATGCTCGAGATAATCAACGGATCAGGCAGCACCTCCTGAGGAAGAAAAGGAGTTAACATTTCAGATCAATGACCTTTCATCATAAGTTGAACTTATACAGAACACTGGTCAGCCCACAACTACACCTCTACCTCCATTTCTGATTGCTACACTTTCAAAAGGATGTGAAGCCCTTGAGAGGGTGCAGGGCTTTACTGGAATAGTTCCAGGGATGAGGGATTAGATCTTTAAAACTAAATTAGCATAAATATGTTGGGTCAAATGCCCACCTTCTCTGCCTATGGAGAAGGTAGTGAATATTTTCATGAGAAAAGCTGATAGAGGTGTACAAGATTGTGATTGGCTTAGATTGTGATTGGCTTAGTTCAAGAACCAGGGGACACAGATTGAACATTTTGGTCAAAAGACATAAAGGAGATGTGAGGGAAGTATTTCTTTTTGCTCAGACATTAGGAATGACCTGCAATTCACTGCCTTTAAGGGTGGTGGAAATAAAATGATACAGTGCCTGTAAAAGTCAATTGGATAGGCACTTGGAAGAATAACATACAAAGCTGTGTAGAAAGAATAGGGTAATGGGACTAAGGGATTTGCTCAGCTAGGAACCTGCAAAGCTTGGGTGCACTAAATCGCCTACGGTATGTTATAGATATTCATTTATTCTAATTCTATGATCATATGATCTGCAGCATGTCAATCACAATAGCTTGTGGCGTGAGAGGAAGTGGGATTACAAAGGGAAAGAGATACACGGATACCATCATCTTCAATTGACTCAAATAACAGTTCCAGCCATGGATTCAGTAATGGCCATTCATAAATGTCTTTCTGGGATTAAGACATGTAGTCATGCAGAAACACTGCTGCTTTTTTTTTCATTTTTCCTAATTTGGGTTTTGCCAGCAGGGTAACAATTCTTGCCTATCCCTGATTGTTGTTGAGAAGATGATGAACCTCTACAATCCTCTGGTTGAGGTACACACAGTTTCATTGGATAGATAAATGTAGAATTTAGACCTGTGATGACGAAGAAATGGCAATATATTTCCAAGTCGGACAGTGTCAACTAGGAAAGGAACCTGCAGATTGTGGTGTTCATATGCATCTGAAGCTCCTATTCTTGGCAATGCAAATCACTAGGTTTAGGAGATACTCTTGGAGTACCCTGGGGTGAATAACTGCAATGTATTTTGTGTATGGTACATATTGCAGCCACAGTGCATCAGTGGTGGAGGGAGCAAATGCTCAAGGCAGTGCATGGGGTACCAGTCAAGTGGTCTTCATGTATGCTGTTGGGTTTCTTGTCTGTACCCATTCAAGTGGAGAATATTTCATCACACTCTTGCTTGTGTCTTGCAGATGGTGGAAAGAATTTGGGGTGTCAAGAGGTAAATCATTCACACAGGATACCCAGCCCCAGATCTGCTCGTGTAGCCACAGTGATGGTAATGCTATTGAATGTCATTAATGATTGGTTTGACTCTCTCTTGTTGGAGGTGGTCATTGCCAGGCACTTTTATGGTGCTAATGGTAGTTACCATTTATCAGCCATATCCAAATATTGTCTAGGGTCTTGCTGCGTGTCGGCATGAGCTGGTTCATTTGCTGATGAGTTGCAAATGGAGTAGAACGTTGTGCAATCATCAGGAGAGATTCCCGCTTCTGACCTTATAATGCCTTGAGTTGTCATGTCCTTTAAGAAGATGAGAAATGAGGCAATGAATCTCGCACAGCATGTCTTAATAGCTGGCAGTGTAGATAAACTGTGAGGTGTAGGTGTAGAGTTGCAAAAATTATGTGAAGGCGAAATTAACATATAAGTGTTTGGTATGGGTTCTGATTGATATTGTTGCTGAGTATTTAATGGGAGTGGGGTCCATCAAAGAGAATCTGTGTCCAATACTACAGTTGATGGAATACAGGATTTAAAGATAATTTTACGTCATTGACATATTTTACTGCACTTCACCAGGTTCCAAAGCCTCACTTCTGGCATCATTTGGTGTATTCAGTGTCTGACTTCACTGTCATGTGAGAAGATATCTCAAGATCTTCCTGGCCCCAAGGACAGAGCAGTTCTCTCCCCCTAACTCCTCTGCCAAAGCCTCCACACAGCATCAGAATGTCTTGAAGTCTAGTCTTTCCCAAATTGGCCATTGTATGATTATTTTTCTCTTCAACAACTTTGATCAGCAGTTACATCCATAATACACCTCCCCACTTCTCATCCCGCTTACAATAAGCAGGCTAGCACAAGCTAGCTTTAAGTGGTATTAATCAGTCATCCACACTGACTGCATGGAGTAATCTTGATAAGCAGGCAATGCAAGTGGACACTCTGTCTGGATTATAAACAATTAGCAATGGTTAACCTCACACCGTAAGGTGTGTCTATTTTCAGGAACTATCCGGTTAGTCCAACTTGAATTTGGTTCAGTATTTAGTGTAAAACCGACAAATTACAGGCACATATTGGAACACTTCTGTGTAAAATACTACTGCACAATTACAATGCAGAAATGAAAGTGTCCTTTTTAAAAGTAACCCAGTATCTTTATGTCTGAGCCAGGAAGTGAAGGGCAAAGCACTGCATTTACAAGAAAATGAAATCTTTGTGAATAGAATTTGTTTTATTCACAGTATATATTTAGAACTGTGCAGATAGTTTTAAGGTTGTTTAATGATAACTCGTAGACAGAGTTACTTGCACAAGCTGGTAGAATGGTCTGACCTTCATCTATTCATGTTTCTAACCTTTTTTCTTCTTCTGTTGAATCTCAGGCGCTAGAATTGGTCATCGGTCATTGCTGAGATACTATAAGCAACACTTTGGTACCTCTAGAGCAGTGGCTGTGACTGGAACTCGCCGTGTGCTGGGGAGATTGCTACAGCAGTACAAGGCCCTTGGTTGGACAAGTGAGCTTGGTAAGTGTCTTGACATCTGTGCAGTAACTTCAATCTTTTGCCCTATTCAGCCATGAAAATCTAGTTATTGTTTATGGTTGTGTCTTTCAGAAAGTATTCACAGTCCAACATAAAGTAATTGATACTGATGTATAATTTTTTTTCAATTGTATAAATCATACAAAATGTTAAAAAAATCATTCAGCCCAAGTAACACACGAGGAATTCAGTGGGTCAGGCAGCATATAGGAGGGAAATGGATAGTTGATGTTTTGGGTCGAGACCCTTCATCAGGACTGAAAGATAGAGAGGAGTTAGCCAGCATAAAAGGGTGGAGGGAAGGGGTAGAGCAAGAGCTGGCAGGTAAAAGGTGGATCTGGGTGAGGAGGGGTGAAAGACAGATGGAGGAGGGGAGAGTGGAAATAGAGACAGGCTGGGAGGTGGTGTGGAGGTAACAAAGAGCCAAAGTAGTTTGCTAACATGTATACTGCATGCTTGTGTCTCCTCATTCTATCAACTTCATCTCACCCTTTTAACATATTTCGTAGTACTTTTCCCTCATCCAGTTACCTAGCTGCTTTGATAGTGTCTAAGCAATTGCCTCAACCATAAGAATATAAGAAATGTGGAGTAAGCCATTCAATCCCTCGTGACTGCACTGCCATTCAATAAAATCATGGGTGATCTTTTACCTTAGTGCCACTTTCTTACAATAATCCTGTATCCCTTGATATCCTAAAATGCAAAGGTCTGCTATTCTCTATCCAGAACATACAGAGTGACTGAGCCTCCACAACACTTGGGTTGACAATTCCAATGATTTGCTACTCTCTCGATTAAGAAATTTCATTGCATCTTGTTCTTGAATGTTCAATCTTTTATTTTGACCCTTGTATTGGACAGCCCAGCTAGTGGAAATATCATTACTGCATCTATCCTGTCAAGTGCTATAAGAATCTTGTATGTTTCAATTCCTCTAATGTTAAGAGAGTATTAGCCCAGTGTGCTTAGTCTCTCCTCTTGCAAAAACCACCAGCTCCCATCTGGGAATCAATCTGGAGAACTTTGCACTTCCTCGTTTGCTACCTTCCTCGGGGGACCAGTCCTGTATGATGCCCCAAACAAGTGCCATGTTCTGACCATACTGTGTTAAACAATTCCTCATTTTCTGTTCATTGAATATTTTGTAAAAGAAGTAAATAATAAGAAACAGATCCACAAATCTGTATATAAACAATCTGACAGGAAATGTGCACTTTTTAATTTTGTTTAATTGAAGACTAATTGTGTTTTCTAAGATGAATTGGAGTTTAAATATTTTCTGGTAGCATATGCAATTTTAAAAAAAATTAATGATAAAAATTGTTGACTTTTCATACCTTTTCAAAATCTTTCTCCCCAAAATCTTTTTTTTCTCCCCAAAATCCGAGTCCTGATTGATCTGACTGACTGTTTTAGATTGTTGCTGGACCAGAGATTGATTTCTAAGAACTTAGTGTCATGTATGTGCCACTTCACCAGACTTGCTTTGCTGAGCTGTGGGTGTTCTCTGTCCTGCATCAGATAGACTTCACAGCTCAAATAATGACAAGATGTTAATTTTGATAATTACAGGAAGAATGGCTCATAAACAATGTAATTAAATTGTGCCTTCCATTGAATAATTACCATGAGTATATTTGCAGCTGAATGAATAATTTCCTTTTTCCATAACGGTGAGCTGTTCCAATAGAGAAGAAATCTCTATTGTCACAAAAATCTTCAAATACTGATTTTCTCAGCATAATATATTATCTTTTTTAACCTTCTTTGATTGAGTTTCTAAACTTCACAGATTTTTAATTTCAGAAAAATCTTGTGTGATGCATACTGATGTTGTATATTAAGTAACTACTAATTTGAGCTGTGTGTGTGGAAAAAGTTATCTTTGCGTTAGAGTATCTGAAATCTGAGATATTCCACTTTGTTTCAGTAAGAATGTTAAATATTAGTGATATTTATATTCTTGTTGGAAACAGCTGCTTAGACAGATAATTTACCACTATTTAATTTTTTTTAGAGATTGATTTCTGAGGTGTTTTTGAATGTGTGGCAGTAGTGTAATAAACTCTTCTGGTTTATGTGATCAACTGTTATTTCTTTCCTTACCAGCTAAAGCAGCATCACAGAGAAAGGAGCGTGATATGCAGTATGTGCAAAGAATGAAATCCAAGTGGATGCTAAAGACAGCAATGTCCAACAATGCAACAAAGCAGATGCACTTTAGACCTCAAGTTATATTTTAGAAACATTGGACTGTAGTTATCAGGTTGTATCTATTGATGATGGAGACATAATAGCAACATCAATAACTGAAGACTGATTTTTTGCTGACTTTTCAATTTGTGTTTTGGGGCGGTTGGTGTGTTTTTGCTGCTTTAACTTGTCTCTTTCAGATGTTAAAATGGGAATTGCGAAACATCAAAGCATTCCCTTAAATGTGTGTCCTACTGCACACTGTTTACCGTAATTCAACTCAATTTTGATATGAAATAAATATTCGGCGTTCTACACACCATAATTTGGCTATGTAAAATCTGAAACACCCAATAGCAATAACCATATGAGCTGTTCATCTGAAGGTTCTGCCCTATTATAATAGTAGCTTCTCTTCTGTAATTAATGGAAAAGTCGATCTGTTATCTCCCTGCATCTTTTACTCTTAAAGCCTCTTTTACTCTTAAAGCCTCTTTTACTCTTAAAGCCTCTTTTACTCAATTATATAAGTATTTACAACTTGTCAGTCTAATTGAAATGTCCTGTGAACAAGTATCAAAGCAGAAATCATATATTTCACTGTCATCTTTCCCTCTCGCTCTCTTGTAGTTATTGGGTTCATGTTGGTGTAAAGTTTTCTGGGTTCCATCTTTGCTTTGGCACTTTGTCCAGATCGTCATTTGATTAAATTCTTTCTGGGCTGAAAAGAACATCACTTATTATCAATAATGCTATGAATGATTTACAAAGGGAGGGGCATCATTGGAGAAATGAGTAGTGAGGACCTTGGTGGATTTCTTTCCCAGTCTATTCCAGTCAATCTAGTCAATTTGTATCCATTCAGTCACTTCTTTGTGACTTTGTTAACAAGTCTACAATTGGTGGTACTTTTGTCAACTGGACTACACCAGGAAAAACATCAAGCAGCATCTGTAAAGAGAGAAACCAAGTTGCTGTTTCAAATTTGATCTTTCCTCAGAACCAGGTAGTTATGATGCAAACTGGAAAGGTCCCTTCTCTGAAATTGTTCAATTCAAAGTTAAAAACAGAGGGCTCAGTCAGAAAGATAAGATGTTGATCCCCAAGCTTACCTTGGGCCTTGTAAGAGGCCAAATAGAGAGGTGGGAGTGGGACAGAAAATTGGAGGCTCAGGATAACCATTGTAGACTGAATGGAGTCTCCAACTGGCTTCTTCCTTTGCCTTCTTGTAAAGTCTGTAGGTATCTTTAGTGTTGTTGCAAACTAAGGCAAATAACAGAGAGAACTACTACAAAATACATTATCGAAGGCAGAACTCAACACAATGGCTGATGCAAATAACTTTAATCTCCAAATTTAAGGAAGGATGTGGAGGCAGTGCAGAGGAGGTTCATGAAATTGACTCCTGGGAATGAAGACATCAACAAATGAAGAGAGGTTGAACAGGTTTGGCCTATGTTCATTTTAATGAGAGGTGGTGTTATTGCCATGTATAAGCTTTTGAGGGTGGCTGAGGGAGGTCCAGAGACCCAGGTTTTGAAGCTTGGTGATTAATACTGGGGATAGTGGTGTTGAATGCCGAGCTGTAATTGATAAACAGGCTGACATATGTTTTGTGGTTGTCTAGGTGCTTCCAAGCAGAATGGAGAGCTAATGATATTGTGTCTGCTGTAGACCTGTTGTGGTAGTAGGCGAATTGCAGCCAGTCCAGGTCCTTACTCAGGCAGAAGTTCATTCTAGCTATAACCAACCTCTCAAAGCACTTCATCACGGTATATGTGAGTGCTACCAGGCGATGGTCATTGAGACAGCTCACCCTGGTCTTTTTGGGCACCAGTATGATTGCTGCCCTTTTGAACCAGGTGGGAACCTAGACTGCAGCACTGAGGGGCTGAAGATGTCCTTGTGCCGACCAACTGGCTGGAGTGTTCAAGTTTTCAGTGCCCGGCCAGGTACACATTCAGGGCCTGATGCCTTGCGAAAGGGGTGACATAGTGGATGATTGGGGAATGAAGAGCTGGGAAGTGGGGGTGGGGATGGATGGGAGGCATCATTTCAGATTAAGGAGTTGTCCATTCCAGATGGAGGTGAGGAATTGTCTACCCCCAGAGAAATGAGAAGTCTGCATCATTGAATAGATTCAACACCAACAAACATTTTTCATTGACAGGAGAATTAAAGGTTAGGGGGCAATGGGCAAGAAAATGGAGCAAGGCCAAGCTCAGATCAGTCATGATCTTATTGAATGGCCAAGCAAACTTGAGGGACTAAATGGGTTTCCTCCTCATATTTCCTGTGTGCATGCATCTAAAAGTACTGTATAAATGCAAGTTATTGCTTTTTAAAATTGGTCACTAATGGTAAATAGGTGGCATCTACTGTACTTTTCTGTTGACATTGAGTTCCAATGACTTTAACTGGAGCTGGCTATTCAGAATACAGCAGGAATACACCATGTTATTGTGCTAGTTCAGTACTAGTGATCATCCACAATTTTTTTAGTCCAGTTTGATTTATGTAGCTTTCCAGTGTTGCAATAAATATTGATGTTTAGCATTGGTTGCCTGGGTTGAATTACATTTTGCACAGCTGGTAAGGTTACTCAGACGGGTTTGAAGGCATGGAAAATTGTGCATACAATTAACTATGCTGAGCTGAGGCATATCATTAGTGCAGCGTAGAAGATGAAGCTGAAATTGGAAATATCCCACTCTTCAGGAGTAATATGGAATCTATTAACAAAGGAAGGAAAGTGGGGTGGTTAGAGGACAGGAAGGATAAAGCATTTTAGAGAGGGTGGGATGGGGGTTTGTTGGAAATATTGGGGAGTTGAGAGGAAGGTGCATAGGCGAGGAAGCCGCTATTGGGACAAGGGATAGTTGGTAGGGGTAGGGAAGGGAGTTATGAGGATCTGGAGGTTATAGGGAGAGCCAGTTATGAAGAACCGGGGAAATAATGTAGGGAGGGTGATTATGAGGATAAAGGGAATTATGGGGAGAGCGACAGAGGAGGAACTGGGGAAAAAACTGGGGAGGTGGATATTGAGAATCGGGAGAGGAGACAGGAAGAGGTTAAGAGGATCTGGGGGTTAGAAGAGGGTGAGAGTGGGATCAGAGACTGGGGTTATTGGGAAGTAAAGGGGAGGAAAGACTCAGGTATGATCTGGGGG
>JARFYF010000084.1:63181545-63195271 GCA_030265395.1 Rhina ancylostomus | reverse complement strand
ATCAGCCTCCACCACCACCCCAGGCAGTGCATTCCATGCACCAACCACTCTCTGGGTGAAAAACCTCCCTCTGATATGTCCCTTGAACTTCCCACCTATTACCTTAAAGCCATGCTCTCTTGTATTGAGCATTGGTGCCCTGGGAAAGAGGCGCTGGCTGTCCACTCGATCTATTCCTCTTAATATTTTGTATACCTCTATCATGTCTCCTCTGATCCTCCTTCTCTCCAATGAGTAAAGTCCTAGCTCCCTTAGTCTCTCCTCACAATCCATACTCTCCAATCCAGGCAGCATCCTGGTAAATCTCCTCTGCACTCTTTCCAACACTTCCACATCCTTCCTATAATGAGGCAACCAGAACTGGACACATTACTCTAAGTGTGGTCTAACCAGAGCTTTGTAGAGCTGCATCATTACCTCGTGGCTCTTAAACTCGATTCCACGTCTTACGAAAGCTAACATCCCATAAGCTTTCTTAACTACCCTATCCAACTGTGAGGCAACTTACAGGGATCTGTGGATATGAACCCCCAGATTCCTCTGCTCCTCCACACTACCCAGAAACCTGCCATTAACTTTTTACTCTGCCTTGGAGTTGTCCTTCCAAAATCTACTACCTCACACTTATCCAGATTGAACTCCATCTGCCACTTCTCAGCCCAGCTCTGCATCCTATCAATAGCCCTCTGCAATCTTTGACAGTCCTCCACACTACCCACAACACCACCAACCTTTGTGTCATCTGCAAATTTGTCAACCCACCCTTCTACCCCTTCATCCAAGTCATTAATAAAAAACACAAGAAGTAGATGTCCCAGAACAGATCCTTGTGGGACAGCGCTAGTCACAGCCCTCCAATCTGAATGCACTCTGTCCACCACAACCCTCTGCTTTCTACAGGCAAGCCAATTCTGAATGGGCAAGCTTCCCTGGATCCCATACCCTCTGACCTTCTGAAGAAGCCTACCATGTGGAACCTTCTCAAATGCCATACTAAAATCCATGTAGACCACATCCACGACACTACCCTCATCAATCTGTCTGGTCACCTCCTCAAAGAATCCTTTCAGGCTTGTGAGACATGCTCTGCCCTTCACAAAGTCATGCTGGCTGTCCCTGATCAGACCATGATTCTCTAAATGCCCATAGATCCTATCTCTAAGAATCTTTTCCAACAGCTTGCTCACCTTGAACTAACTTAATACAACTGCCAAAAACTCTTAATCTCTACACTATACATATCTGTAACCAATCACTGTTACTCCATGTGCACTTACATTGCTTTGTATATTCCAATCACATTCTTCCATTTTATAGTAGGTCAGTTCTTTGCTTTATACTGGGCAAATCTCTACTATGCTTTATACTGAGCTACCTCTCACCTCTGCGCTGTATCTGCTCTTGTGCTATTTTATCATGAAGTTGGCATGAATTATACTGGACGATAAAATTCAATATCAACAGAATATTAATGAATCAGTTTAATTTTTAATAACACTTAAACAGCCTAATTGTCAATATTATAGTTAGAATCTCACTGTTACCATTTGTTCTTCTTATACAAGAAGCTCTTTGGAAACAACTTGAGCACTGGAAGGAACATCAAAGCATAGAAAAAAAAACACTGACTCACCAGTATATCTTCAAGAAGCAACATGATAGCTCATGGAGTTGAAAAAAAACATTTTCAATATCCTAGGGGATAGCATTGACAGAGAGGCAAAAAAGATTACAGGATTCCATTCTTACCAATTTGATTGTGGCTTCTGACAAGCTTCTTCAATAGCCCACTGACACCCACTCAAGAGGGTAGGCAAACAGGTAGATTTTTACAGGATGATTTTTACAGGATGAAGCTTATGAATATAAGGATCTGGAGACTGAAGAGAAGAAAACTCTTCCCTTCAGGAAGTAGCAAAATGCCTGTGCTTAAATAAGGAGCCCTGAGTTGCAGATCACAAGATCTTTCAAAATCAATGAATCCAGAGCATGAAAAGAAAAGATCCTTTCATTGCATAGTTACTTTAGGAAGTCTGAAGAGATTTAAAGCCAACTTAGTGTCATTATTGTTGGAATCACAGCAGCCAATTTACATTAACAAGATTGTAATAACAATCATATAACCTGTTTTTCATGACATTGACTAAGAAACAAGTGTTGTTTTAGATATTGTGCATAACTCTAAACTCTTTCAATATTGTATCATTGGGATCCTTCAATTGCACCAATAGGTCAGATGAATTCATTCCAAAGATGGCACTTCCAATACTGCACTATTGCCTCAAGTACTACCAGAACTTTTGTGCCCAAGTCTGTTGAGGGTAATGTGAAACCAACCCCATCTGACTCAGGGCCAAGACTGAAGTTTATCTACAGCTGGTGAATTGGCCTTCATGCAAGCAGTTGAAATGATGGATAAATAGAAAACGACCAGGTACACATTTCTAGCTTCATGTTTAGAATAATAAAGGGAATACCTTAGAGAGTGCTGAAGTCCAGGAAGTATCTATGGTGCCAAGAGTCCAGGGTTAAGTATTAAGGACACAGATATTCAGAAAAGCATAGCATCCAAGACTAACCTGATGCTAAACTATCTGTTGTAATAGGAGATTTTGAGCCTGTGCCCAGCACAGACCTGCAACAAATGGTCACCGATGCAACTGACTCACGCAGATCTGATGGTGAGGCCCACAAACCCTCTAATGACAACATCTGAGTAAACCTCAGGCCTGAACCTGCCACATCTTGACATGAGAAAGATTACCAGAGATAGGATCTTCATTAAAATGAGGATCACTTTGGTCCTTGAAATCTTCAGCAGATGTATTCTGGCTACCTGCCTCTCAACAACCCACCCACCCACCCACCATTAACTGAGGAAGAACCACCTTGTTGAAAAGCTAAGAAAAATTTCACTGAAAGACTCTACCACAAGAGGTAAGCAGTGAGTATAAAGTGCCCTTAGCTGTCAGCATAATATTGTGCACATCATTTTGCTGAATAGAGATACTTTGACTTCAGAAACATCATAGATTTTCTGAGTTTTTTGCACTTGAGTTGACTAATTAGTTGTATAGGGAGAACATTAACAGAGAGGAAAGTCTGTAAACCTAGTGGAAGGGTCATCATGGTGGCAAACAAATATCTCCTGTAATGGCTCACTCTGAGTACCACTGATCTAACTTATTCCGTTTTCACTTCCTCCTCCATGTTATGCTACAGAGAAAGGAAACTTGCATCAGGAAATTTATTTTTCCAGTCTAAAATTTCATTTTCATTACTACTCATTATAAACAACAGGAGAATAGAAGCAAAAAAAATGAAATTCAAAACAAGGTTCTCACTGGTTCCAATAAGTAGAAGCTACAATTGTTCTATGGAGAGTTTCATGAATAGAAAAGCAATATCTTCATCATTAACACTCTCACTTCTTGGTCTTATTCAAAAATAGCAAATATAACTCCTTTCTTCAAAAGGCAGAGACAGAAAGCAGATATCCATGGGCCATTTAGTTTAACATATCATTAAGGAAAAGTCAGAAAATTAGAAAGAAAGGTCAAGGGAATTGCGCTGAGCAGCAAAATGGGCAATGATAACCAGAGTACAGCAGGAAGGGAAAGGACATTCAAGCCTAAAGAGTACACCTCCATTTAGAGTCAGAGCAGGGACAAAGTTGGAAAAAGACGAGATTGAAAGCTTGTTGTCATAACCAGATTGATTTATGCAATGAATTAATCTAAATAAATGGGCTTTCTCTAATGACCACGATAGAGGCACAGTCACAAAGTGACCAATGTGGAGAACTAAATATTCTGCGTACATAACTTTTATAAGAGATGAGCAGAAGGGAAAAGTTGGTGGGGTAACCTGATAATAAAGAATGAGATAAAGGCAGTCAAGATACAAGATCCTCATTCAAAAAATCAAGTTGTAGTATTGGTTTAGGTTAAATTAAGAAATAGGAAGAGGTAGAAAAAATCGATGGAAGTTACCTATAGACCTCAAGGAGTAGTGGTAACATAGGCCTCGTATAAATCAGGAAATTAGACACACATGTGACCCAATCCAATAATATTGGGGGACTTTAATCTACATGTAGACCAGACAAATCAACTTAATAGTAATGGTGTGGAAGACCAATTCATGGAGTGTACAAGGAACAGTTTTCTAGATCAGAATGTTGAAGGACCAATGACGGAAAAGGATTCATTAACAAAGGATTAACTAATAATCTTGTATCTTAGATGACTTCAGAGAAGACTAATTATAATATGAAAATTGAAAGTGATTTAGCTCAATCTGAAACCAAGGTCTTAAAGCTAAACAAAGTAAACTACGTAGGCATGAACTGGCTATGGTAGATTGGGAAACCAAGTTAAAAGGTAATGGCAGTAAACAAGCAATGGCTAACCATTAAAGAATTAATACAAAGTTTACCACACAGTTTAAGGTACATAGAAACAACAGGAAAAGTGCTGCAGCTATGGTTAATGAGAGACGTTAAAGGAAAAGGCATATATTATTGCCAAAAAAGCACTAAGCCTGAGCATTGGGAAAGTTGCAAAATTCAGCAAGGGATGGCCATGACATATTTAAGGAAAGGGAAAGTACTATTTGTTTATCTAGAGGTAAACAGAAAAACAGATGTTAAGTGCAGAGAAGCTTCAAGGGGTTGTATACAGGTTAAGTGAATGGGCTAGTTTATGGCAGATGAGACACTATGTGGAAAAATGTAAGGTCATCCACACTGGCAGAAAAAAAAAGAAGAAAAAAAGAGTATTTTTTTCATTGCTGAGTGAATGACAATTGGAGTTCAGAGGGACTTAGATGGTCTTGTACACAGATCCCTGAAAATTAAAGTGCAGGTTTAACAAGCAGTTAGGAAGGCAAGCAATACATTGGCTTTTATTGCAAGAAGATTCGAGTACATAATTGCTGTAATTGTATGGGGTCCTGATAAAACTTCACTGGGGATATTACGTACAGATGTGGTTTCCTAATATAAGGAAGGTAACAGAGGAAGTGCAATAAAGTTTCACCAGAGTTTCCTGGGATGTGTGAGGTGGGATTTCTCCTGTGAGGAGAGGTTAAGCAAACCTTGAGTTTAGAAGAAAGAGAGGTGCTGTAATTGAAACATAGAACACTCTTATGAGCTTACACAGAGTGGATAGAGGAATGGTGTTTTCCCTGGCTGGAGTGTCTAGAAATTCAAAATAAAGAGTCAGTCATTCAGGACTTCAATGAGAGGGAAAAAAAATCTTCACCCAGAATATGGTTAATTTAAGTATTCACTGAATGAAGACTTTTTTTCTCATCAGTGCCCAAGAAGGTTGTGGAGGCTCATTCACTGAGTACAGATTTTTTTTAGATAATTTGGGAATCAATGATTTTGGGAGAATTGCAGGAAACTGGTGCTGAGGTTAAAGACCAACCATGATATTAGTGAATGTGGAGCTGGCACAAGGGACTGAATGGTTTGCTCCAGCTGTTACTTCTCATGTTAACTTTTCTTTAACTCTTGTCAATCTTGTCCTATATTGTGTCTCAACTTGGATCCTCAATTGCAAACAAAACTTTCAGCAGTTTATATTGTTAATCTCAAAATAGTCTAATACACTATTACGATTTCTCTTTAACAGTGCAGCTTTGTGTTCAATAACATCTACATGAAAGCTAGGGTGAAATGTCCTCCTTTCCTTTGTTTGTCCTCACCAAAAGAATGCTTAATTGATTGGTCATCAGAAGTCCTAATCATAGTAACTGCACTGGATTCACATTTGTTGTTAGATCAAAGTAGTGTTATCAGCACCAAAACATGGCAACCTGTTGTTTGTGTGCCCTTTCCTGTGGGGCATATATCTAACATCTATTGCCTCATGGATAAAACAGACTGCTGCATTTTTTTGTCTTTAAATTGCTTATTGCATAACATAAAGCTCTAGAAACTGATAGAAAGCAATTGTAGATCATCAGAGAGCCAGTCCTCATAAGTATGAAAACAAAACAATATCCTACTCAAAATTATTCATCATTGCCTTATTTGCCACTGGGATACAAGTTATAAAGTGCTAAACAGACTACTCTGAGGTCAACAGCAGCAAATTTAATCAGATTCAGCAAAATGTGCATGGTGTGCCTTAAAATCCCTTAGGGTCATACCTGATACAGTACTCCCCTGGCTTTTTGAGCTTGGTTCCAGCAAGTGCAATTTTCCAGCTTATTCAGAGGGTAATTTTTAAATTTTTAATTTTTTTAAAATTTTATTTACAGTGTGGGAACAGGCCCTTCCGACCCAACGAGTCCACGGCGCCCAATTTAAACTCCAAATTAACCTACCCATATGTCTTTAGAATGTGGGAGGAAACCAGAGCACCCGGAGAAAATCCACGCAGACACAGGAGAATGTACAAACTCCTTACAGACAGTGACGGGAATCGAACCCCGGTCGCTGGTTCGGTAATAGTGTGGCGCTAAAGCCAGGGGAGTACTGTATAAGTTATGATCCTAAGGGATTTTAAGGCACACCATGCACATTTTGCTGAATCTGATTAAATTTACTACTGTTGACCTCAGGGTAGTCTGGTTAGCACTTTATGACTTGTATCCCAGTAACAAATTAGGCAATGATGAATAATTTTGAGTAAATAGTCCTTTGAAGCCCTCGGTAATATTTTGACACAAAATTCACCTGCAGCAACTTTATTAAACATTAGTAAATAATGGCCTAACTGCTGCAGGACAAAACAGAAAACACTTAAAGAAAGAATAATTGAACATAGTCCATAAACACATCTTCATGCACATTTGGAACACCAGTGTTTTCTGGATTAAACTCCATGAAAGCAGAACCTGGATCATTCAGAGAAATTTCATACAGCCTTTAAACAAACCACAAGAAGAATTAAAGAAAAATTCCATCTCTGTTTCTCAATTACTCAGGTAATTCACAAATTACCCTGGGGAGAATTAATTGATTAAAAGAGAATTGTTTTGCCCCTACATTTACGAAAGGGGCTGCACTATCAGAATTAAAAGTAATTAAAATAGCACATTAAAATACTGAAAGATTGTGAACCACTATTTAAATAACACTTGAAGTTGCACTTCACAGGTACACCCTAGGCCAGGTTGACTGTTGTCTGCATTCATAAAGGGTGGTTCACAAGCAAATAAAGAGAATGCATAATGCAATCCTGATGTTGCAACCAAGGTCAGACAAAGCAGTTCAAGGAAATAAACAAAGAGTTAAAGTCATGAAAAATATAAATATTCTACAACCCCCCCCCCCCCCACTGTGTAGTATTGATACCAAGCTACATAGTTCATAAAATACATTTCCAATCGCATCAAGTTATATAACTTTGGACCAGTCAGCAATGAAGTCAGAAACAATGGGTTGTTCAAAATGGATTGACTGAACCCTTGCATGATGACATCAATAATGCAAGCAGCAAATTTCAAACTGCTTTAAAGCAATGGGTAATAAATTTGGAGCTACACGAATGGTAAATTCAATATAATGTGCAAGGAAAAATAAGCAGTGAATCATGTCCAATGACAAAAGAACAACTTGCAGCTTTATATGTTGCAGGATATCCTGTTGGAGTATAATCAATCAAAAACAATTATTCCTGAGACATATGAAAAGGTTTTAGAAAATGAAGGACAATGTGGTGAAATGAAGGCAAAAATCTACAAAACTGAAAAGAAAGAAAAGCAACAGAAGATAAAAGTAGTGAAGCTGATAACTACAGATGCTGGAATCCTCGAATAAAACCAAAATGGGAACCTCCAGCAGATCAGACAGCATTTGTGGAAAGGAAAAAACAGGTTTAACTTTTCAGCAACACACGAAGGATCTGGAGGAACTCAGTGGGTCAGGCAGCATCTACAGAGGGAAATGGACAGTTGACATTTCGGGTTGAGACCCATGTTAATTAAAGGCCTCGAACCAAAACATCAAATGTCCATTTCCCTCCATTGATGCTGCCTGACCCACTGAGTTCCTCCAGCTCCTTTGTCTGTTGTTCCAGATTTCCAACATCTGCAGCCTCTTGTTTCCATTTAACTTTTCAGCATTGTGGCAAAAGGTCATTGACATGATACACTAACTCTATCTTGTACTCTCCACAGATGCCACTTGACTTGCTGCTTCAGAGTTAAATCTACTTTATTAGAAAAAAATTGTTTTCAAAATTTAAAACTGGACTGATCAGATCATCCTTAGTTGTTGATGGTGTAGGTTAAGGGAGAAGTGGGAACCAGAAATATCAAAAATATTTTTTTTCCTTTGAACCATGTAGGAGATCACCTCACCCTACTTATGTTGTTCACATTTCACATTGAAAAGACCTAATCACATAAAAACAGAACTCAAACGTAATTTCAGATATTTTACTGCTGATCCTGTATCTACTTCTTCAAACCAAAGAGCAGGAATGCTAAGCCAAAGTGGCTAGAAAATTAAATGATAATCCTTCATTCAAAGCATTATGAGTCAATCAGGAACAATTTTCCAGCTGTGACTGGTTTATATTTGGATACTCCCTATAGTCACCCAACACTGACATTAGAATACATGCCAACAGTACATGGATGCTAATTGTTTCATTCTATTTCATTATAATTTATTTTTCTATCAGGCTTCATTGACAATGCTGAGTAATGATAGCCATAGATCAAAATTGCCAGCAACCAAGCCATTATAGAACATAGACACAGAATATCTTTTGACCTGTATTTTGCAATGAGCAGTGAAATGACGGTGTTAGTGCGTGACCTCAATGAAATTAGGCCACATAGTTTAAGAGATGGAAAATGAAAAAAAAAGCTGCAAGTGTTGGAAATGTTTTCAGGGCCAGAGAAGTGTTCATTTGTATCTGTGACATTGATATCATAGCTATACACCATTTAACTAATGCGCAAAAAGTTGAAATTCTCATCATTTCAATGATTTCAAAAGGTTTCTACATCATAGATTACAACACCTCATCTATGGAGGAGTAAATTCTAGATTTCTGCATTTAATTACTTCTGTACCAAGTCCAAAATCTGCTATCAGTTTCACAATCTAATAACAGAGCATAATAGCATTTTTGCCATCATAACAATTGCAAAATTTGAGTACCAAACAGTTACAAAGGACAGAAATATAACCTGGGAGTTAATTCATAATGCTTTGTACCTCACGCACTGCAGACAAGAGAAAAAATCTAGGTCTAGAATTTTTCCTGCATAGCGCAATGTTCTGTGAGCTATGCAGTAAAATTTCAACCAAAATAAAATATATTAATAATGATGAACAGGGACTTGCCCTGAGAACTCCCATGTTTAAAATTTTCCTTCGATGTGCCTGATGGACTAATGCACAGAAGCATCTGAGCCTGCACAATGCCCTCCAATGGTATGCACATGTGTCTGGACCCCTGTTTCAAGATTTTGATTGGGCATCCACGCAGAAAACAAATTTTAACAATGTATGCGCGGGCTACTTTTCCATTACTTGAAGGGGACCTGCTACAAATAAAAACTTTACTTGGCCTGCCATGCACTGCCAAATTGAAGCACCCTTCCAGGGAAAAGTTAAGTTCTTGACTTATGTTGCTGGTCAGTAGAACTGCATCCATTAGAAACCATATCTCAATATACTATATATGTGCAAGTTGCTGTTGTGGGATAAATACACACACTTAAGTATCTGGGGAAGAAACTGTATTACAAATATTAGACAGGAAGAAAGTGTAATGCAAGATTTATAGTATAAATGCATATGTATATGTGGTAGGCTATGCATCGTGTATCCTTATTTATTGCGAGTTCATACTAGCAAGAGAAGTTTAAAATACATTGATAAAATTACGTTACACTATTGGGCACAATACCTTATTCAACAAGAACATAAGAATCAGGAGTGCAAAAATAAGCCCCTTGAGGAGTAAAGACAGGAGCAAAAGATGGCCCAGCTATTCACAATCTATATTAATGATTTGAACGAATGAATCAAGTTCTTTGGGTGGCAGTGTGTGTTGTGAGAAGGATGCAGTGAGGCTTCGAGGAGGTAAAGACAGGTAAAGTGAATGAGCAAACACATGGCATGCAGAATATCATATGGAAAACTTTGGTAGGAATATATACAAATGCAGAGTGTTTTTTTTAAATTATGAGAAATTGAAAGTTAGGTATTCTTGTACATGTAAGTACAGCAAGAAACTGGGAAGGCAAATGCTCTGTTGGCCTTATTTGCAACATGATTTGGGCATATGAGTAAAAACGTTTCACTCAAATTGGTCTGATCTCTCTATTTAAGGAAAGATATACTTGCAAAATAGAGAATGCAACAATTCACAGGATTGATTCATGAGATGGGGGATTGATTAAGAGGAGTGATTAAGTAAACTGGGACTACATTGAAGAAGAATGAGAGGTGATTTCATAGATGCATATAAAATTCTTACATTTGACAAGATAGATGTGGAAATGATGATTGTCCCGGCTGAAGCATCTTGAAAATAAAAGGTTACAATCTCGAAATAAGGGGCCAGGCAGTGATGAAAAGAAATCTTTTCATCTGGAGGGTATTGAAACTTTGGAAATCTCTATACATGAAGGGTGTGGAGGCTCAGTCAATGACAAATTTTCTGATATTAGAGGATTGGAGAAATGGGTTCTGAGCTAAAAGATCAGTTGTGATCCTGTTGAATAACAGAGAACAAGGAACCAAAATGATTACTGCTACTTCTATTTCTTATGTTAATAACAAATCTGACAGACTTGCCTGTGCAAATAATTCTATCATCAGCACTTGGACTGACTGATATTCTATGTTCATAATGCCATCTCAAAAATCTACCGTGTGATCTGTATAAACCTCCCACAAAGTAAGTTTTCTTCTGAAAAAGGAACAGATGTCAGTTCTACATTGAAATTGCATATATTGAGACTAACAAGTTTTTCTAAACACATTCCATCTTTGACCACAGCCTCACAATAAGAGTTGAACCCTACATACCACTGCATGACCACATTTTGTCTCAAATTTCCAACATCATAAAAAATGGAACTGAGAAATGTATAATTTTGTCTTGCTCCTCACCACCAAAAAAAGCCTGGCCTGAAGTTCTTTGTGGGTTCCTTGGGTTTCCCACTGTAACTTCAGCAAGAAATCAGCAAAAGGTTTGCAGAATTTCAGCCCCTGTTCAATTTTATATGCACCATTTAAACAACATTACATTGTAATAAATTGAAATCTACTAGATTCAAAAACAGGAGGAAAAGCAATTTCTATTTCCAATTTGTCATGTTAAAATACAAATAAATAAGTTTCCCCAAGCACAGTGTCTTGAATTTCTGTGTGCGTTCATTACCATATAAAACAGCTTCTTGTTTTTCAAGGCCATATGTTCTTCTTTAAAATAACTTACTATTTTTAGCACACTGCTTGCTTACAAATTTCCATAAAATTGCTAAGATTATTTTAGATGAATCCACTATGAAGTTACAGCAGTTTCCATATGATTCAATCAAACTAAATTCATGAAACATTTCTGTAAACAGCATGTTGCAGCCATCTTTAAACCTATTTGGTCATTAGATGTTATTAGAATATAAATAACAGCAACTTTGCAGTTATTTTACCAATAAAAGAAATCTAGTAACTAAGCAATTTGCAAGCTATCCAAAAAATTGCCCATAATTATTAGTTGTTCAATAGAATGGAATTCATTTATCATTAAAACAGTTAATTATGCCTAGTTAGGATCACTTTACATGAAATAATTTATTTTATTTTAAACAGCTATAATTTATTCAAATCTTTTGTTTTATTTACAGGGTCATAGTGTCACATTCTAAGGTGAGTTTCTCAGGAAATAGCCAGACACATTCACCTCATTGTTCCTAATTATGGTTTCCCTGCCTGTGAGACTTCTTCTTTTGCTGAAATAGGGGAGGGGTGATTTTTGCATTGGCTCATTCTTTTCCCACACCTTATTATTCATTGTTAAATAAAATCTCATGTATTTTTCAATCTCCTTCCATTGCAAGGCATAGTGTTCTCCAGTATATTCAGAAGAGAGAAGCCTTAATTGAATGGCAATAAGGGTCTCTTAAGTATAAGATATATGCCCTAGGTGCAAATCGATCAGTTGGCCTTAACTCAAAATTTCTTTAATTATTAATCTTTAAGCTGAAACATATTTTGTTAATTGTTTTTAACATTTCTTGCTTGCACCATAATCATAGTAACAGCTTGCTTCGTATGACTTTCTGGTGTTACAGTAGAAATCACCTGTAATTTTTCACATTGAGTTTGAAGTCAGATAATTGCATCTGGGATGACAAAATGTAATGCTGTGACACCGCCATGTCATATATTGGAGAAGTTCTTAATTTACTTTTGTGTACATCAATTGACCATACCAGCCACATGTGCAGATGAAATTTAGAGATGACCAGAACCTATATGGGAGGACAACATCAGGAATCTTCTGCAGTGGGTGTTTCAGAAGGTGTTTACTTGCAACCTTTTGTAAGATAAGCTTTCCAAGTTCCATTCGAATTAAAATTTTCTTGCTGAGTATTGAATGCATTGATCCACAAGGACTTCAAATGCTGGCAGGTGACATTGTAACGAACTGTTGAAAGAGGAGGTATTTCTATTCATTTTATGGGACTCTGCAGAAGATCTTAATGTCCTGACATATGGATGGAGGAAAACTATTTCTCAGCACAGTTAGCCATGTAGATTTAAGTGTTCCAGTGATGCATAGCATTACAGTATCGAGTTGGACATCACCAAGATGACTGTGCTGCATCTGGGCCAACTAGTGCACAGTACTCAGCTACTGAGTGTGCAGTGATCATTGCTGATGTCTGCTACACTGATGTGGATGCTCTCTAACTAGAAGTTGCTTGTATCTGGATCAGTTAACTCATGTCTTTGTCTTGCTGGTTTCCTTTTTCAGGTAGTCTTTGAAGGTTATTGCTCAGTCAAGAATCTCTCTGAAGTAAATTGGGATGAGGTCATGTCTCACATTGTTGCTACATAATATAACATCCAAGATTTTTATCAAGATGAAAAACAGTTACTGAGGATTTAGCTTGACCATCTAACTCCAGTAATATTCCATCATCTCCCTTAAGTCCTTGTTTAGATTGAACTCAATGTCAGTATAGTGACTACTTGTGTAACAGGTGCAATTTGTGTGACTCCATTGATGGAATGTTGCTGTGGCCAATGAAAGATGTTAATGTGGATACTGAGCCATTTGGCAGTCCATTGTTGAGAAATCTTTGTGAGCTGGCTTTCAGTTAGATAGGCACACAACTACATTTACTAATCACCCTCCACATTAGGCATGGTGTTTGGAAATGGATCACTACATTCTTCAACATTAACATCACCAATTTCTTGTGAGCTTCAGCATCAGGCCTCTAATTCAGACACAGTCAAAAGCTGACATCAATCAACAAAGGTTGCACCTGTCTAGTATTTTTTAAAAATACAAATCGAGCTCTACCTAATTTTATCTCTCATTAGCGCTGGATTCTAAAGCCATATGGCCACATCTTGTTAGCTGTTGCATCCTTAAACAATATTATTTGTTTCAGTAATTAGCTTTACTGTTCAATCCATTTGTTGTTATGTGAATAAACTAGGTAGTCCCACAATAAAAATCTGGACAAAACTGAAAGAACCTGAATGCTGTTAAAACAACACACTAATCTT
>JARFYF010000084.1:62913637-62933015 GCA_030265395.1 Rhina ancylostomus | reverse complement strand
TTAAGTCAGTGTGATCCTAGTATGAGCAGGGTTTGCATCGGGTCCATGCCTTTCATTCTGCAACTATTATCTTAGTGGCATACCATTTCCACGTGACAAAAATAAAATCAGGCACAACACTTCACATTAACTGGGCTTTTGATTTAGATCCTGAAAAGTTATCCTCATGAAAATCTGGGGAGTTGTACTTAAATTGAGACAACTGCCCTAAAGATTAGTAAAGCATGCTAAATTAGTCACAGAATCATAGCAATTACCCAATGTTCCAGATGTCCATCATCATCCCTGAACCTTCTCCCCATCCACCCAGTAAGTCCTGTGTACAACAAGACCTACACAACTTTCAGGAGGAACTGATAACATTCTTATCATCCAAGTGCCAGGCAATTCTTTTCTCCAGTGAGAGACATTATTCATTTTCCTGTTACATTCAGTGACCTTACCTTCCCAAAGATTCTCACCATCAACAATTTCAGGATCACCACTGGTGAGATATTGTGCATTACTTGTCATGCAAGTGAATGAGTGCAATCACCCAACAACACCTAAGTAGTTGAACAATATTCTGAAAAAAACAGCATTTTTTTTTCAATTAGCACTCCATTTACTGCCTTCCATACCATCAACCACCTAGAAGTATAAAGGTAGCTGGCACATGGGAATGCCATCACCAGCAAGTTACTTTCTATGATCCACAAAATCCAGATATGCAAATATATCACTGATCATTGTAGCCTTTGGGTTTAACCCCATACCCAATAGCATCATGGGATACCTTAACTGCCCAGGCTAGATGTGTACGAAAGGATTGTTATAGGTTGACGTGATCATTTGTTTAAAAAAAAAAGTAAGTTGCCCTTTTATGGAGAATCTTCGCTGATTGTATTAAAAGTAATATACAAGCTTGATGGAATGATTTGCCATAACAGGTCATCTAGGTAATGGAGAGTTGGTTCAAAGTGTAAATTTTTCTGAGTGAGAAATGCTTTATTGATTCCAAGATGTACAATTTGACCTGCAGAATTTATTTGAATGAATCATGGCTTTTTTAGTTTAATACATTCTGTGCATCTTGTTTGTGTTTTGCAGATGGACACGCTAGTAAATCCCCTGCGTAACTCAATGAGAAATGTTTCAAATGTTGTGAAATCAATTCCAGACAGTCTGGCAGAAGGAATGACAAAAGTATCAGACAATATGGGCAAAATGTCTGATAAACTAGGACATGAAATTAAGAATACATTTTTAAAGGTATTCTGACAACAGCTTGCATTAATGTAGCAGTATTAATATGGTAAAACATCTTAAGGCACTTCACAATAAAATTTGACACCATGTCACATAAAAAGATATTAGGGCAGAACTCAAGTCAATGAAGAAGGCTGCAGGGAGTGTGGTACTAGAGGAACGAGGTGGTGAAGTCTGGAGTATAAATTGAAGGGTTTAGGATCAAAGTACAGCTGCCACTGGTGAAATGATTTGAATCATGGATGCTCAAATACAGTATGGGAGTGCAATGTGGTAGAGATCAATGAGGTTTCTTTCTCAAAATTTGGCACAGTAGTGAAAATTATTGCTTTGGGAGCAATACTCCAAATACTGTATTTAAGATTTTTTCTTGCATTAATCTTACTGTTACAAATAAGATTAACTTAACTATTTTTTGCTGCAGGTTCCTCCATTAAAGCCAGAAGAAGGTAGTGAACATATTCGTGTTTCTGCCCAACTGGATGATAATGTGCGTTACATTTTTGTGCTTAACATTATGGAAAATCAATGAATCTTGCTATTTGATTAACATTTTTTTGCAGATATAGATGCTATTGATTTTTTTTCATTTTCAAAGGAATTGCTTTAGCCTGTGGATTGTGTTTTTATTTTGCCTACCTCTGCTGATGGACTGATGATTAAGCACTGGTCTAAAGCATACCTAGGATCCTTTCCATTCACCATTTTCAAAAACAAAGGTCATACTTAAAATTCACTCTAGGGATTAGAGATCAGTGGCACAGCAAGTAGAGCTGCTGCCTCACAGCTCCAGTGACCTAGGTTTAATCGTGACCTCTAGTACTATCTGGTGTATGGATTTTGCATATTCTCCTTGTGGCTGCATTTGTTTCTTGTTGGTGCTCTAGCTTCCTCCCGCATTCCAAAAATTGAGGGTTAGGCTAACTGGCCACTGCATATTGTCCCTGGTGTGCAGATGAGTGGTAGAATCTGTGGGGGGGAGCAAGCTAATGAAAATGTGGGGAGAATAAAATCAGCTGGGGTAGGATTGGTGTAAAAGTGAGTACTTGGTGGTCAGTGCGGACTTAGTGGGCTGAAGGGCCCATTTCCATGACTATGATTACAGTTTCTTAAAATATTTTAAGTTTTACAGTGTATTACCACTGTTCATTGATTGTGATGCCATCACTGGTATTGTATAAGAAATATTAAATATTAATGGGACACTTTGAGAACATTATGTCTGTTTTGAGATATTGTCTTTATTAAGAATTTACAACCATTAAGTCAATTTTAAGATTTAATTAAATCCAAATTCAGCATTATATCGAGGTGTTTTATATGTTAATCAAGATTATATGCTTACCTATCTTGAAACCTGTTACAGGTTGATGACAATATTCCTCTTAGAGTTATGCTGCTGCTAATGGATGAAGTATTTGACTTGAAAGAAAGAAATCACTGGTTAAGAAGGAACATCAAAAACTTGCTTCAGCAGCTTATCCGAGCTACCTATGGAGACACAATTAACAGGTTTGTTGACACCAAATTGTCCCCTTAATACAAATCATCAGCATTTTATTCAATAAACTGCTGAATGTTCTGTAACCTCAAACTTGAATGTTATGTACTGATACTGAGGCAAAATAAGGCTTCAGCTGCAGTGAGTTTGACTAGTTCTGAGAAGAGCTATGTTCAAGTGGTGAGAGGTGTAATTCTGGCAAGAAGTAGCATTATCCATGGGAAGCAAGAAAAGCTACTTGTAATTTGGAGAACTTCACATTAGTGATTATGTTCACACCTGTTGCTTTGTTTCTTCACCTCAACTCTGCACTCCCACCAACTTCAAAGCCACACAACGGTTTTGAAGGGAAGGCCAGATTGGTAATCTGAATCCCCTCATGCACAGTCAAAAGTACGAGATTTCCTCATTGACATTCTGACTGCGTGTGATAGAGCTGCAACTTCCTACTGTTTCCTAGCAATTATGCCAGGAAATCTGTGCATTGAAAATATGCTGGGTCAGACCAGTTCAGCAAACTCCATTCATTTTGAAAGAATGGAATAACTTCACAAAGAGGCCAGTGTGTTTTTGAGTGAACTGAAATTTTGCATGGCTTTGTCCGTGTTTGAATGTTGTGAACATCAGATATACATAAAGGCTTTTGACAATGGTAAGCCAGGAACTGTGGCTTAACCAGCTGTCAAAGCAATTCTGGGGATGTGACTTTTTTCTGATGCACCCAGTTCCCATTTTAATCCCTGTGTTAAATTATTAAGTCACATGGTCAGTTGCTTCAGGATTCTAGTACTTGGAATACTTCGGGTATCTTTGCATCAACCTCTCACTTCACACATTGAGAATGATTGTAAAGTGTGACTGAAATTGGCTAATATTTATTAAGGGTAAAAGAGAAAATGTTTTTAAGTTCGTAAATGGGTTGACTCAAGATCAATATCATAAGAAAAATGTATTTGTTTAAAAAGTGTTTGTTATGTAATTGTCAAGTTGGGCATTTCCCAAATTTCTTGGAAAAGCACAATGGCCAGAAACATCTTTTCCCCAGGGCACCTGGTAATGAATTCAAGTATTAGTGATTCATACATGGGCAAAGTTTCTTTTTCTTTTAAAATGGTATATTTCTCACTGAGGCAGGGTTGTGGTCAGATATGGTCATGAAACTGTGTGCTTGGAGCGCTGGGAGGTGGTGAATTCATTGAAATATATTTTTCAGAATAGTTGTACAGTTTGTTTTCAATTCTGGTACTTCTCCATTTCTAGAAAAATAGTGGACCATGTTGATTGGATGACTTCTCCAGAGCAAGTTGCAGAAACTGTAAAACGATTCAGGTATTTAACAATAAATATTTATACATATTTCCTGTATACAGTTTTCTTTTGGTAACGTCTTTAATTATGTTTTGCTTACAGAGATTCATTTTGGCCCAATGGTATCTTAGCAGAGACTGCACCACGCAGGGAAAAAGCCATAAGAATGAGGTCAAGAGTAGCAGCTAAGACTAAAATGCTGATGATTATGCCAGGTAAGAGGTTTTTTCCCCAAGTTTAAAGACTTCATCAATTTATAACTTTATTGCATGAGTTAATTTGGAACATTTGGTCAGGTTTTGTTGCTGACTAGGAGTTGAGTGGAATATTCATAGAATAACAAAAGACTTTTTCCTCATAGAGTTAGATTTGAGCTCTTAGGTTTAAAGGAACAATGACCTAATTCATTGTGGCATCCCATCAAGCTCCACTTCTTAGTGCTAGAGTTTGAAAGGTCATAATGGTAATTGTGGAGAATGAGAAATGTCTTGTACTTACTTCGTACAACATGCATAGCTGAACTATCAGGTGGTGAGAAAACAGAATCATGTTACACATCACCAATGAACCTTTCTTGCTGCCTAGAGAGATCTTTTCCCATTTCAGAGTTATTTTAGGTTATAAGGAAGAGCTGAATGTTTAAATAAATCGTGTACTAAATTAGATACTAAAATTCTATCCTGTTGTAATATTTCCTTGATTCTATCTTCATTGATATTTTTATTCCCCAGATGAGCTAAAACATATTATTGGAGCTGAAACCACACGCAAGGGCATTTTACGAGTCTTTGAGATGTTTCAACATAACCAGCTAAACAGAAGATTGGTTTATGTGTTTCTAGAGGGCTTCCTTGAAACCCTTTTTCCACAGTATAAGTTTCGTGAGCTTTTCATCAAATTGCATTCACGATCGCAGCGGATGCAAAGATACAAACAGAAGTCTCAGTCAGCTCAAGTTGCTTCCTCTCAAAAGAGGTGACGCTGCCAAGCATGAAAACTGTGCTCTGAGGACAGGATCTTAGGCACCTTCTCTAGTTCAGTCTATGTTATGGCAATTTCTCTGGGGCTCTCAAAGCTAAGTTCCAGTTACAATGCCACCCTTGTGCCAGCCTCCAGAGCCATGACTCAGTGGCTTACTTCGGAAGACGACATTGTCTGCCGTGTTTGATTTCTAATGCACTTTTTTGCTCATAATACCCCTGTGTTATCATAAGTGGTTTGTATTTATTACATGTTCATAGCTCATCGAGAAAATCTGTATTCATTTGTAATAGAAGAGCTGTAGATGCATGATCCAACTGCTGCATCTTGTAGCTGTCTTCTTGTATCTAGTTGGCATCAAAACCAATTATACATCTTTTAAATTGTCTTGTGGACAGTTAGTGGGAGTAGCAGCAATATTGCCTAAAGATAGAGCAAAGCACAATTATAATGATTTTGCATTGGAATAAAACTGGTGTGCACTCAGTTTGGAGATGATGAATTCTGCACAACTCAAAACAAAACTGCATGATTGAGAGAATGTGATGGTTAATTGAAATTGGTTTAAAAAATAACATTAAGAGAGTATAAATGTGAAAGAGCCTATAGACCAGAAATAAACATTCCTATTGACAGGAATGGTACTTTGAGATTTTGAGTTAAATGGAAACTTGCTCACTGGACTGAGAGATCCACAACTTTGGATTATCTTCCATCCCATTACCTGCACTCCCCAAACAACTGAATAGAGAATTTTTTTTCTGTGTACATGTCTGTGCTTGATTCATATTCAAGAAATTACTGAGCCGTGTATTTTCATACAACTGTAAAGCCTCCAGACATGATTGTAGATTTTAATGTACAGAGATTTTAATGTACTTCAAAGTCGGAATGTCCAAGGTAACAAGTGAGTGCTCTGATTAGGATTGATCAGAATAATGTTGCCACTAACAAATGTAATTGAGATTAGCCTTAAATGTCCTGTTTTAAAAAAATAGTTTTCTCATTTTAATCTGACCAGACCTTTTCTGAATGCTGGTTTTCACTCGTGCCACAGAAATAAAGTGCCCATTTCTGCAATTGTCAGGAAGATATGATCTGTAAGATGCATTATGCATATTACCAAAACTTAATTCTGACAGACTTCTTCATAAAAACTAATTTAAGTAGACCCACCCACATACTTTATAAGAGATTTTAATTTTGTGCAATATTTTCTTTAGCATATGTGCATTTAAATAAATCGTATAATGAAAAATTTTAATGTTTTGAATCGTATGTTTAGCAGTCTTCTTAACCCAACAACTTGCATTCTGTTGTTGATGCATAAATTTATTTAAGGACTTGTTTTAAAAGTCTTGGTTGTCACTCCTTGTAAGACTCATTTGTCACGGATGAAATTTCCTCATCCGAGCACAGCTTGTAAACTACAGGGGGAACCTAAGAGCACATGGTAAATAGCTGTTAATGAATTTGTGCATTTCATTGTACAGTGTCAACAGTGTGCCTAATTGTACTGTCAACTTTTTCTTATTTCTGTAATGAAAGAACAAATGTCAATCAAAATGTCTTGGTGGTTTTTAATAGACTGAAGAGGAACTCTTAAGTTTTCGAGTTTGCTTTAAGCTATTAAAATGTTCAGTGGAACAGATGAAAGGTATCACACTAAATAAAAGTATTAACTGAAATACAGTTTCTGCTTGTGTTTTCATATGTTCTTCATCCAACTCATCAACGCCTGAAGCTTCAGAATAAATTGTGTATAGTTATGTGTTATATTTATTGTGCTTTTGTAACCTTCTCCAGACAAAACTGAATCATCAGCCCAGAGTATTGGAAAGGAGGATAACACAAACATGATTTGGCTTTGTGAAATTTATATTTTTTCCATACTTGTAGTTGAGCTACTGCATAAATTGAAGTTTATTTCTCTTCAGAGAATGAGAGAGATTCTAAGCTAGTCTTTTGAAGGGACTCTAAAGTTTGGTTTTATATATTCGACAATTTGTGATTTGACAGAAATTTTAATGTGGAGATTGTTTGTTATGGGTTGTTATGTACATTAGAGTTTGAGAAGCTTTTTTTGACTTCTGATTATTAGCAGATTGCTGAACAATGGATGTAATATTTATACTGTAATAAGAGTTTGAAGCAGACTTTATTTATGATCATTGGGATATCTAAGTTATTGAAAAATGTTTGCATGTTTACTTTTTGTTGTCCCTATACTACTTTAGAATCCAGTAATGAAATTTCTAAGAGAATCACTTTATAATGCTATATTGCATGAACATGGATGCGGCTTGGTTTTTAAAATTAAATTCTTCCCCATCCTGAGTGTACTGATGTTTCGCAACCACTGAATATGAATAAGCAGAGTAAAAGCAATGCAGGTTTTGTAGGCACACTATCTTCCCTTCTGAGCATCTAATGATAATGTAGATACAAGAGACTATAGATGCTGTAATCTAGAGCAAAAAAAAACAAACTGCTGGAGGAACTTGGCAGTTCAGGCAGCATCTGTGGTCAACATTTTGGGTCCAGACCCTGCATTAGGTCTGGGTCTGATGCAGAGTCTTGACCAGAAATATCAAGCATCCTTATGCCTCTACAGATGCTGCCTGGCCTACTCAGTTCCTTCAGCAGTTTGTCTCAATACCAATGTAGTATATTTTATAAATAATTTTTGATGAAATGAGTACAATATTCCACTTGAAACAGGAATGTTATTTGTCTTGCATTAATACATATCGAAGGAGGGAATATTTTTTCAGTATTTTGATTATGAACAATATGCATGGAATCTTTGGAGTTCATGGAATATATACAAATTGTACTTTTTGGATAATGGACAGCCATGGGTGAAAAGCAGTAAAACATTGATGAGTTAAGCATACCTTGTTGGTTATTAGGTGGAATTTGGGGACATATAACTTGATAAATACTGTTTCTATGACCACTGCAATAATGCATTATTCAGTGATATTAGTGGAATATTTCATCCCAAAGAAATCTGAAAACATCTGTTTACTGCTAATAAAGTTCAAAAATTGAGGAGACAATTGCCTTTAGTCACATAATCTTTTCATTAATTTTAATGTAGTTAAAGTTGCCACATTTTTTTCCTAAACAGTGAAACAGTCAAAATGCCCAAGTTTGAGATTTATTACAAATACACCAATAATTCATGGAGTTACCTGGAAATGAGTGTGTAGATAGCCCCTCCAAGGTAGACTTTTGAAGTTGCATTACTAAAGAAAGCAAAGCACAGATTAGCTGCACAAAATAAATACGTGCTTTTGGATGATAATGCCAATACAGTTAAACATTACTTGTCTTCATGTTTTGTTTATTGAACTGATTTGTAATTATGCATGATGGATATCCTCTTTTCCCCAATCTGTGCTGAATAACATTTGTATAAAAAGGGGTTACAGTATCCCATTTGTGTAAATACTGCCCTACCCCCATCAATCGTCCTTGTCAACTCTTCATAAAATAGCTCAGTCAAATTAGTGAGACAGGACTTTCTCCTCCCCCCCCCTCCCCCCGTACAAAGCCATGCTGACCCACACGAATAAGTCCATGCTTTTCCAAATGTAAGTAAGTACTGTCCTGAAGAATCTTTAATAATTTCCCTATCTGGCTATTCTTCTGGCACTTTGCCTGTGGCTGAAGAGGATACAAAGATCTCTAACAAGGCAGTCTCCAGCAATTCCCTTCTTTGTCTCCCTCTCTATCCAAGGATAGATCCCGTCAGGCCTTTGCAACATCCATCTTAATGTTTTTCAAGACACTCAACACCACCACCACCTCCTCGATATCAGCATGCCCTTCCATGATTTCAGCATCATCCATGTCCTCCTTGGTCAATACCAATCCTAAGTAGTCAGTTAGGACCTCGCTCACTTCCCCAGGCTCCATAAATTCCCTCCTTTGTCTTTGAGTGGACCTAGCCTTTTCCTAGCTATCATACTGCTTTGTTTCTAATGTACATATGAAATCCCTAAAGAGTCTCCTTTATCCTACTTGCCAAGGACATTTCATGGCCCCTTTTAGACCTAATTCTTTGTTTTAAGTTCTTTCTTGCTTCCATTATACTTCAGGGTCTGATTTTAGCTTCCTACACCTTACTCATCCCCCTTCCCCCTCATCTGGACTCGCCTATCACTTGCCAGCCTTTTCTCCTCCCCTGACCTTCCTTCCTTATTCTGGTTTCTGCCCTCTTCCTTTCCAGTCCTGATGAGGGATGTCGACTGTTTATTTCCCTCCATGGATGCTGCCTGACCCATGAGCTCTCCAACATTTTCTGTGTGTTGCTCCTTACATATGCTTTTTATTTTGACTAAACTTACAATATCTCTTACAGTGAATCATTCAGTTTGCAGAACTTTTTAGAGCTGAATGTGCTGCAGCTTTTACAACTATAGTAGCCTTGAATTCACACACAATTTAGTTATCAAAGGTTGTATCTGAAGGACGAAGAGCAGCTTTGCCATCATGAAAAAGACTTCCCCACCTATATATTTTTCTTAATGAATTCTACTCAGTTGAATTTTTCCCCCTAAGCCTTCATAGTCTTAAAGACTCCTGTCAGGCTACTCTTAAAAGTTCTTAGCTGCCATAAAGTAAGTCCCAATTTCTCATTTTTTTCATAAATGACATCCCTGATAACTTTTAAAGTCTTCATATCCTTGAATTTATTGGTACCATGTTATAACATTATAACATAAACATGTTCTAATTAAATTGCAAATTCAACTTTGCTTTGATCCCTTTTTATCTTGTCCTTTAACACCATAAAATGTAAACTTTTTTTAACTATTGCCTGTATTTGTATAGCAAATACTTTCTCCATTTAAGATACTTCTATTTCAAACATATTTAAATCTACATTCATTACTTTTATGAAATTTAAAAACATCTGCTTTTATATCCCCATACAGATATCCTGTTTCCTTTTAGCTTTTTAAATTAAAAACAAAACTTGGTCAGTGTTCATATCCTCTTGATTTTGTGGTTTAACTAAATTCTATTAGTTTAATGTCTTTAGTGTAATATCCAAATCATTAATGTATAAAGAAACTTGAGGAAAGCTCAAGTAGGGTGGATAAGGGAGAGGTTATTGATGCTGTGTATTTGGATTTTCAAAAGACCTTTAACAAGGTGCTGCACAGGAGGCTGCTAAGTAAGATGAGAGCTCCTGGAATTACAGGAAGGATGTTAGAATGGGTGGATCATTGGCTGATAGGCAGAAAGCAAAGGGTGGGAATAAAGAGATCCTGTTCTGGCTGGCTGCCGGTTACCAGTGGTGTTCTGCAAGGGTCGGTGTTTGGGTCACTTTTTATACTATATATCAATGATTTAGATTATGGTGCAAATGGTTTTGTGGCTAAGTTTGCAGATGACACCAAGATAGGGGGAGGAGTAGGGAGTATTGAAGAAACAGGGAAAATTGCAGAGAGAATTAGATAGTTTAAGAGCATGGGCAGAGAAATGGCAGATGAGATTCAATGTTGAGAAATGTGCGGTTGTACACCTTGGAAGAAGAAATAAACGGGCAGATTATCATTTAGATGGGGAGAAAATTCAGAGTACAGAAGTACAAAGGGACTTGGGGGTCCTTGTGCAGGATACCCTAAAAGTTAACCACCAGGTTGGATCGGTGGTATGAAAAGCAAATGCTGTGTTGGCATTCATTTTGAGAGGTATAACGTATAAAAGTAAGGAGGTGTTGATGAGGCTCTGTGGGGCACTGGTGAGACCCCATTTGTGTGCAGTTTTGGGCCCCTTAGGAACTAATGTTGGAGAGGATTCAGAGAAGATTTACGAGGATGATTCCCGGAATGAAAGGGCTTGCATACGATGAGCGTTTGTCAGCTCTTGGACCGTACTCATTAGAATGAAGAATGAGAGGGGACCTCAAACATTTTGAATGTTGAAAGAACTGGACAGAGTAGATGTGGCTAAGCTGTTTCCCTTGGTGGGTGAGTCCAGGATGAGAGGGCACAATCTTTGAATTAGTGGGTAGCCATTTAGAACAGAAATGAGAAGAAATTTCTTTAGCCAGAAGGTCATGGATTTGTGGAGTTTGTTGTCACAAACAGCTGTGGAGGCCCAATCACTGGGGGTGTTTAAGGAGGAGATTGATTAGGTAACTAGTCATGGTATCAAGGGAAAGGGCCAGAAATTGGGGCTAAATGGGATTAGTTTAGCTCATGGTAAGGTAGCAGAGCGGACTCAATGGGCCAAATGGCCTACTGCTCCTTTGTCTTGTGATCCTGTGAAAATAACTAGTCACAACTGAATCCTCATGAATCATGGTTCAACTTTTCCCAGCCTGATAAATTTTGTTCATTCTTAGAATTTTATTTCATTTGCTAAACATTTATATCCTGATTTCCTTTGTCATTAGCCACCTTTGCACCTTATCAGATGCTTAAAGCAACCAAATAAACTACAACTGCCATTTAAAAAAAATCCTCCAAACATTTACATTGGATTAATCTTGCACAAGTTCTGATTGACTTCTACTTCTTTAAGTACTTGATTATTTCATCCCATGTGTAAGTTTACACTATCAACAATTTCCTCATTAGCCATTTCTTGTGTTCTTCCTTAAATGGGGCATTGCTATGTTCTTTGGCTTAAGGCTTTTGGAAATGTAATTGAATGCTGTCTTTCTTCTGTCTCTTGAATTCTGAATACAAATTGACTGATTTCAGTGAGTTGTCTTAAGCTTGTGCAACTGAATCTGTCCCTTAATGAAAAACAGAAGCTAATAATTAGTGTTGTGCCATATACTCTGCCCTCCACTAAAAGTTTTCCACCTATTACACTATCCACCAAGTCTCTCAGGATTCTACTACTATCTTGATTCGACTCGTACTACAATATGCCCTCCAGTTTGTCAAGTTAATTGGTGACTCTGGACGTCAAGATGAAAATATAGTCTTTGCCAAAGAATTGTAAAGTCAGAGGAACTCAGTGGGTTGAGTAGCATCTTGGAGGGTCTGTCTGTTTCATGCTTATATCAGTTACCCAAGATCCACAAACAGGACCGTCTTGGTAAGGGCCATTATTTCTGCCTGCTCTTGCCCAACTGAACTATACCTTGAGTCTTTCCTGACTCCCTGTGTCCAGTTCCTTATCAACCTACGTCCAGGCCACCTTGAATGCCTTCCACCATTTTGACAACTTCTGATTCTCTCGCCCACACCACCTCATCTTTGCTATGGATGTCTAGTTTTTTAATACCTCTATCCCCCATCAGGAAGGTCTTAAAGGCCTTGCTGCTTTCTGCAACAACCCCCAACACATGCTGCTCAGCCCATTCAGTTCCTCCAGCAGATTGTTTGTTGCTCCAGATTCTAGCATCTGCAGTTTCTTGTTTCCCCAGTCATAAAGTTGTACAGCATAAAAATGAGCCCATCAGCCCTCCACACCCATGCTGACATGTTTGCCCATCTTCACTATTCCCATTTACCCACACTTGATCCATATATTTCTATGTCTTGCCTATTTAAGTGCCGGTCTAAATATCTCTTAAATGTAGGACTCCACCACCACCTCCGGCAGTGAGCGTGGTTAACATCTGGAACTCAGTATATATAAAAAAAACCTTCCCCTCAAATTCCCTTTAAAACTTCCTCTCACTTTAAACATATGCCCTCTTGTCTTTGATGCCCCTACCATGGGAAAAGGATTCTGTACCTACAACCTTTAAGAGTTAAGGGCACTGACCCTTTAAGACTACCTACCCTTTCTATGCCTCTTATAATTTTATATACCTCTATCCAGTCACCCCTTTATCATCCTCCATTCCAGGGAAAAATCAACCCAGCCTGTCCGATCTCTCCCCATAACTAAGGTCCTCTAATCCAGACAACACCCTGATGAATTTTCTCTGCACACTCTCCAGTTCAACCACATCCTTTAGTGTGATGACCAAAACTGCACGCTGAGCTCTCCATGAGGTCTAACCAGTGTTTCGTAAAGTTGCAACACTGAATCCCAAGTTTTATATTCTATGTCCTGACCTATGAAGCCATTTGCCAACTTCACCACCACATCTACCTGCGTTGCCACAGGTAAATATGTAGACTAGGTAAATCTTTAACTGGTGAGAAATATTAACTAAAACCTGAATGTACTAGTTGTGGGTAATACTAAAAGAAAACGTGGATAATAGATGTTTGAGTGAAAAGTTGAATGTGGAATGCAATTTAGTTCATTATTTGCAGATCTGCAAATGATTGCCAACATGGTATGCAAATCAGCCTCACCATGAATAATTGATGGCCATTTTTTTTAGAAAGTATAATTACCTGAATGAAAACCCATAAGGATATTTACTGTCTTTAATAAGCTGGATCTTTCTAGTACATAAGGTAACTAAAAATGTCTAATTTACATGTGAGATTTGATGGTTATAGTGTTGTTAAGGGAATAATTAAAATTTATGCTATTTAAGTATCCATAAGCTATTATGAATGATCTTAGTTGTGTGAGATATTGATGTTTAATGAATAGTTAAATATTTTGGCTCATGCTGGGTTTAGCTGTGACAGCTTTAAATGATGGAATGCAATTGGCAGTAAAATTTCATTACACAGGGTCTGATTGTAACTGAGGCATTTAACCCTAGAACATTACATGGACTGTTCCCACAGAACTCTCTCTGACTGAGGCATTGCTGTCACTGTTACATCAGCTCTGACTGCATTAGAAACAGCCACTTGTGTGAAATCAATCACTTGTATTAATCTGCATTTTAATTAGATTAGAAGTTGTATGAATTGGTGGTGACATTTGCCACAAAAAGTTTGCAGCAGTTTCTACCTTGGTATGACAGATAAGGGATACTGAGAAAGGGGAAATAATCAGTACAGTCAATAGCGTTAAGAGTACACAGGGCTATCGCCTCAAGTGCCTGACTTAGTCTACTTCAAGTTGATATGTTGGTTCACATCTGCTTTAAACTAAGATAACTCTGACCTAGATGGTAACCCTTGTTTGTAATCTTCCACTTTATGACAATTTTGATGCATCAAAAATCCACTGTTATTGCTTATTGCTTGTTCAGGCCTCTTGCCTTCAACCGTTATTCTATATGGAATTTACAATAGTCCAAATCCAAGTTTTTTTTTCCCCTCTCTACCTCCCAGAATTACCTTTGGAAATAGCTGAAATGTACATTGTATAAAGCTACTGGCTATGCCAGGTCTACAATATCTGTAAGCTGCTCATTTCTATCTTACATCTGTCCAACAAGGATTCCTCTGAGATCAGTGACCATTTTCTCTGTTTTAACCAATGTCCGTACCTTTGGACCACTAAGCTCATAAACCATGTTCCATGTCTTAAATTTGAAACACTGGAAACTTGTATTTGTTTGGCAGATCTGGTCAAATATGTTTTCGTCCTTGTCAGGAAATATGTTTCAAAAAGACTTTTTCCACCTCCAGTCCTACAACCTCTACAACTGAAAAGACAAAGGCAGCAGTGGCATTGGAATGTTACCACCTAAAAGTTCACTTCCATTTATCGTACGATCCTGACTTGAAAATATATCACCACTTATTTAACTCCTGGAGACTTTTACCCAACGTGACTAGGAATACATTCACAGCAGCAACTGCAGTGGTTCAAGAAGTCGGCTCATTACTATCTTCTCAAGCAATTATGTATCATTAAATATTGGCTTTGAGAGCATAGTTCAAACTCATGCATGATTAAAACTTCCAATGAATAAATGAATGCCAAACTCTCTATATAAAAAGCAATTGATATTGATGATAACTGAATCATTCAGATGTTAATGAGTTATAAATTGGTCTTTTAAGTTATTTGCTACACTTGTTCTTGTCCATTTTACATAAGATTAAACATATTCCACAAGTTTTAACGCATGCCTTCTGAGTGGCTCAGAATATATATCAGATTTCGGGAATTGTTACTGGCACAGCAATTTTTTTCTGATGAATTGTCAATCACTTTCCTAAAGGACTGAAATAGCAGGGATATGCAATAATTAGTAAACTAAGAATCAGAAAGAATGGTGACACTAGACACTGAAATGTTGGTTTTCTGTGGTAAAGATTTTGTGGCCAGTGGCGAAGGGAATGGGGTTAGCCATTATCATATAAAATGTTTCTCAAAGATTAAGCAGGTTCCTGACTATAGTTTCCTCAATGTTACTTTCAATGAAGAATGATTTTTAGAGTGCAGGCAAAAGCAGGCTGGTCAACTAAACACATTGATAAACTCATTCAATTTAGTAAAGAGAGAAGTAAAAAAGGAATGTAATTCATTGTACAGGAAGAGAAATATAGATTATAACAAAGCTGAAGTAACAAATTAAAAAAGATAATTAAATGATCATGTAATTTTAAATTTACTCGGGTAGAGATGACATTTTTAAAGACAATCTTCCAGAAATAGTAAGCGGTTTATAATTTAAACTTGAACTAAAAACTCAGTTATTCATGATCAAACCAGGTTCAATATTTCACTTATTCTATGTGGATTACTCTTTAAAAAATCTGCAACAATATACTCTGTAGACATGTAAAGCAACTTTGCCATGTCAGGATTTCCTTATCCCAACTGCAAAGCAGCAATAATAACTAAACTGATATTTACACCTGTCTTTAAAACAGCAAATGCTGCAATATAGTTGTTACTATTATTATTTCAATGAGTAATAAATTGTTTCAAATTGATTAAGAAGGTGGCTGCAGAAGGGCATGTGTTGGACCAAATGCTTTTTCTCCCCACCTTCTCAGTTCTTTGCATTCTTACCTAGTTGCCTTTGCTGTGCTATATTGTATTCACAGATTAAAAAAAACATAGAATTACAGACTTTTTAAGCTAGTGATTGGTGCTTTTTTTTAAAGTCTTTCAAATTAAGGCTTAAATTGAGCCCATGGTTTAAAATCGTGCTTTTGTCGAGTTTCTACATTAAATCTATGGGTATAATGAACAACATACCTTGTTTGTAAGCTACTATGTTTTGGGAAATAAATTGAGTATTACAAAATGCAACTGGTACTAAGAGAATAAAGCAAGTTGTTCTCCTGGTGTGAAAATATCTTTCTAATGAATTGGGTCCCCGTGGTGCATGGCAATAGCCCTGAAGTGAACACCAAAACTGTGATTGTAAAATACATTTTTCCAGTGAGGTGAGGTAAGATAACAGGATAGGCACTTGCCTCAGTACATCTGAACAAGCATTTATATTAAAATAACAAGTTTTAATTTGAACAGTATTGTAAATTAATTTGATGCTAAGATTAATATTTACAAACACTATGTCACTTACATATTTGCTGTTTTACTACTGCTTACAATTTTGCACCTTCATTATCTCTGACCAAATGACCAAGTGCAATTAACACTTATCGACACAATTGCTTCTTCCCACCACCCTCCCCCTTCCCCTAAATCAACATCTTCTGGGATCTGTGTGTGCTGCAGCCATAGCTGGTTAACCCTTAGGGAGAGGCATCTTCCTCCCCCACTAGCTCTCCAATCCAAGACACCAAATAACTTGCCCCACAAAGACCAGGCATCAATGATTCTGACCCTTCTGCCCTGGCAGCCAGTGGATGAGTGGTACCGATATACTAGGTTTTTGTGCCATGTCCATATACACAACTGAAAGGTCTCCATCAACCAGAAGGAGCTAAAGAGCCAACAGGCTCCAGAAATAACGTCTTCAACCAAGAGGCCCTTTCAGGCATGGGTGTGGAATCTGCTGAACCCTTATATCCTCCTGATTGAAGAAGTTGAATGCAGTATGAGATCTGGTTGATCCTCAGCTCCTCCTTATTTAGGAGGAATTTCCCTGCAGCTGATGATTTAGTGGGCCCCATCAATCAGGAGCTGAGAATCCAGTGGATTCACCTCTTCGTCCTCAAGTAAAAAGAATGCAGAGGGAAACTATTTAAAGATCTATGCTGGTGGAATGGAAGAAGACTATAACATTTAAAGTTATCTGTAGAATCCACAGACAAGTCCTTTCATTCAGTTTACATGTGGTTTGTAGTCACACTCCCAAGAAACAGCAGCATATTCTGCTTTTTCATGTTTCACGTGGAGGTGGCATTTTCATCAAATGCCACCTATGTGCATGCATATGAAATGATCTAGTTGCTCTTCAAGGAAAGGCATTAGCAGCTTATGCTTATTTCACCCCTTCCTGAGTCAATAAAAAAGGAATGTGCATGGGCATCAGAAATAAATTCAACTCCAAGGGTAGGAAAAGGCACAGCATCTCACTGCTTTTTTATTGCTTTAATACTATAAAAATGCATTTAAATAATTTTGGTTTCCACCAAATGTTGGTTACATTATGTAAAATGTGTATTAAAATATAAACTATTAAATAATCACACAATTTAAAAGCTTTTGTTTTCATAATGTAGCATTGCCTACCCTAGCTGGTACACTGCATTTTTCTTCATTACCTGCTGTGCAATTATTTCTACTTTCATCCCAATACATTAGTTTACCCTAAAATAAAACTTCAGGTCTCCTGAATAGCATTCACCCTTACCTTCAGTAAGATGTAAGCATATGTGAGATAAAATCTGTCAAGTCATAAAAATCAGAAACTTCAACATCTGAGAAAGCCTCATATTAATAACACCAATAACCAATAAGAAATATCTCTAAGTTCTAGAGAAAACACTTCCAAAAACAGCAGTAATTATCGACAAATACACAAGTTCAAGAAGAATCCTTACCACTACTAATTGTATAGTTTATGCTTACAAATCCCCAGTGTTACAAAGACGCTGAGACACCAGATGCGTCTGAAAAATCTGAAAGTGATAACCCTCCACATTACCAGCCAACTATGCACTAGTGCTTGCTTGAATACTCTAGTTAAAAGGCATTCTGCCTTATGACTATTATTTTACCAAGAGATCCAGTATCTCTTATTTCTGTAGGACCTTGAAGATATTAATTGCAGACCACTGCATTGGTAAAAATGCTCAAACTACTCTGTGAGGGATAGGTGCTACAAAGCAGTTCAACTAAATTGGAGTTGACGTGATGATGTGACCAAACACATTCTCCACAGCATAATTGCAGGTTTCCTTTCCAAACACTCTTTTGGAAAGAGCATTTATTACTCATGTATCTGATTAAAATCTGGTGTCCACACATAGGTAATCATATCCCTGAGCCCCTCATAGCTATTAGAGATCTTCCTGGATATAAGACAGATCTCATCCAAGTGGATTACTGCTTCAGAGCACAATTGAAATGCTTGGCAATGACCTAACAAAGAATTTCAATTAAGTGTATTCTTGGGAATAAAAGTTGAAGATTCATTACAGGCAGAATGTTGCCTTTTTCTTCGTGCAATGTTAATTAAATAGATTAGGCTTGCCTTTATTAGTTGAGGCATTGAGTTCAAGAGTCAGGAAGTTATGTTGCAGCTTTATAAAACTCTGGTTAGGGTGTGTCTGGAGTACTGCATTCAATTCTGGTCGCCCCATTATAGGAAGGATGTGGAGCCTTTGGAAAGGGTGCAGAAGAGGTTTACCAGGACGCTGCCTCAATTAGAGGGCATGTGCTACAAGGAGAGGTTGGACAAGCTTGTTTTTTTTTTCTCTGGACCTGTAGAGGCTGAGGGGAGACCTGATAGAAGTTTATAAAATTATGAGAGGCAGAGATAGAGTAGACAGCTGGTTTTGTTTTACCAGGGTCAAAGTATCTAACACTAGGAGCCATGCATTTAAGATAAGAGGGGGTAAGTTCAAAGGAGCTGTGTGGGGAAGCTTTTTAACAGAGAGTGGCAGCTGCCAGGAATGCACTGCCAGGGATGGTGGTGGAGGCAAATACGACTGAGGCAGTTAAGAAGCTCTTAGATGGGCACATGAATTTGCAGAGAATGGGGGGATATGGACCTTGTGTAGGCAGAAGCAATTCGTATAGTTAGGTGTTTAATTAATTCAGCACAGCATCTTGGGCCAGAGGGCCTATTCCTGTGCTCTACTGTTCTACATTCGATGTACAATATAGTAATTAATGCACCAATACAGTACTTTAGGCTACCTTTCCTTTCTGACAATATGAGGTGCATTTGCATTAAAGTACATTAACCATTTGTGCTTCCTACAGCTCAAGGGGTTTAAATAGTTCTAGCCCTCACAGTGGGATGATAAGGGTTTACTCCCTCCTTTGCAATGGTTGCAGAAAGACTCAGTGGATCACTCAACAAATAATCCTGAGCTCTGGGAATAATCTAGTCTGTGGTACTTGGTCATGAAAAGCTCCTTGTGTGGAATACGAACAACATTCATGCAGACTGAAGGGGATCATTTA
>JARFYF010000084.1:62888918-62900341 GCA_030265395.1 Rhina ancylostomus | reverse complement strand
CATCCGTGGAGAAAAGCAGGCAGTCAGCGTAAGTCTGAGTGGCCACATGGTCGAGGAGCTGCCTGGCCTGTTGAGTTCCTCCAGCATCATCGTGTTTGAATCAGGACAAGATGGGAATCTACTTTGTTCTTCTTTGGAATGTTGTCATGGTTCCGGGGAGGGCTGATGGGGTCTTGATTTAAAATCTCATTCCAAAGATGGCATCTTCAGTATTCTCCACCCTGCACTTACAGGCCAGTCAAAATGACATGGGGGTCATTGGGGTGGGATTTAAACTCATGATCTTCTGAGTCGGAGACAAGAATGTCACATGTTAAGCTATAGCTAATTATACCAAAGCACATTTGGCAGTTGGCTGACTGTTATGGCATACTTGTAAAACTGCCACAGTATCAACGACAGCTCCTGGGCAACAAAAGCATCTGTGTCATTGGGGAGTGAAATATGTTGCCAAGAAGTGAGCCCAGCCTGTGCCTCCACTGCAGCGTTAACACATCTTGTTTGATGCTCGAGGTCTTGCTTTCAAAGGCCACAGGCAAAGCCTCCACACTCAGCCTCGGCAAGCTTTGGCTTGTGCCAGCTGTGCAGAACCTACATCAGTGATTGGGGGGAAGTGAATCTGACCTGGAGGAAACACTTATTGTTTGCAGCTTTCTAAGGTCATCTTAAAAGTGGTTTCAGCTGCTTTGGAACCGTCCCCATCGAATAACCCCAAGACTTAAGCACAACAATTGGAACAGCAGGCAGTGTTGTAGAATCATACATTGCCTTAACAAAGTGAGGCACCACACAGCACTCTGCAGGAGCAACATCAAGCAAAACTTGACACTGCATCATTAGGAAAGAGGACCTAGTGCTGGTAAAAAAAATAGGTTTAAAGAATCTCATCAAGGAGGATGGAGAGGCAGAGAGGTTTAGGGAGGTATATTGGTGAACTTTATATCAGTGGAAGGGAAATTGATGGAGAAGACTCTGAGGGACAGGATTTATGTTCGCTTGCAAGGGCAGGGACTGATGAGAAAGAGCCAGCATGGTTCTGTGCAGGGAAGATCATGTGTCACAAATCTGACTGGATTTTTTGAGGAGGAAAATTGATGAAGGCAGAGCAGTAGGCATGGTTTACAGAGACTTCAATAAGGCTTTTGACAATGTTCTGCATGGTAGGTTAATCCAGAAGGTTAAGGCACAAAGGAACCAAGATATGTTGGCAAACTGGATCCAAAACTGGCTTGGTAATAGGAGGCAGAGAATAGTGGTGGATGGGTGTTTTTCTAACCAGAAGCCTATAAGCAGTGGTGTACCACAAGGATTGGTGCTGGGTGCTTTGCTATTTGTAATCTACATATGACATGGGTGAGAATGTAAGTGGTCTGATTAGTAACTTTTCAGACAACACAGAAATTGGTGGATTTATAGACAGTGAAGAAGATTGTCTAAAGATACAGTGGGGCAGGGATCAGCTGCAAAATTGCACGGAGCGATGATAGATGGAACTTATTCCAGACAAGTGTGAGGTAATGCACTTTGGGAAGTCAAATTCTGGTCGGACATATAGAGCAAATGGCTTTAGGAACATTGATGTGCAGAGAGACCTTGGGGTGCAAGTCCATAGCTTGTTGAAAGTGGTGACACAGGTGGTTAGGATCGTGAAGGCGGCATTTGGTACACTTGCCTTCAAAGGCTAAGGCATTGAATATGAGAGCTGGGACATCATGTTGCAGCTGTACAAGACACTGGTTAGACTACACGGAGTATTGTGCACAGTTCTGGTCACCACACTGAGGAAAGATGTGGTAGCAACAGATCGAGTGCAGAAGAGGTTCACTGGGACGTTGCCTGGAATGGAGGGCTGTAGTCATAAGGAGAGGTTCAACAGCCTGGGTTTATTCTCACTGGAATGTAGGCACTGAAGGATGACCTTAGAGATATTCATAAGATTATAAGAGGCATGGATGGAGTAGATACTCAGACTTGATTTGCTAGGGTGGAGAGTCTCTAACTAGAGGGCACAGGTTTAAAGTGAGAGGGGAGAAATTTAAAGGAGGTCTGAGAGTTAAGTTTTCACACAGAGGGTTGTGGTTATCAAGCTGCCAGAGGGGATGGTAGAGGCAGGTACAATTACAATGTTTAGAAGGCATTTTGACAGGTACTTGGATGGAAAAGGCACAGAGGGATATGGGCCTAATGCCAACAAATGGGATTAGTGTAGATAGGCATCATAATTGGCATGGATGAGATAGACATAAAGGGCCCCTTGTCACAATGTTGAGCAAAGAGCAAGCTCAGAGAGAACCCAAATATGGCACACCAATACAAGACTGGAGTCAGGATACTTCCTCAGGACAAACACTGGCAGCAACTGGGCAGAATCTTGCCTCAGAGATGTGAGGAGGAATCCCAACACAAACTGGATCTTTGAAAAGGAATTGAGAACAGAGGGCTACTCTAAGCAACTAGGAGCCAAAGGTAGACCAATACTCTGGCAACTAGTGCTAGAGAAACCCAGTTACTTATGCTAGGCCCCTGACGGGGCTCAGGTGTGTGTCGTTACGTAATCAGTCCAGCATGGAATCCATGTGCTGGATAACAAGGCATTAAAGGAGCCAAATTGAGGGCCAGAACTCAGAACCATGACAGTTACATCCTCAAAGAAGTCAAGTAAATTTGTTAAGCATGATTTATCTTTCATAAAATCATGTTGACTATGTTTAATCAGAAGGATATGATAGGACTGCAGAGAAATTGACAAACGTGTTGCCAGGTTTAGAGAACTAGTTATGAGGTGAGAACAAGCCTAGACTGGAGTTGGTTGATTTTGAAATTGAGGAAGTGGCGGAGAGATTTAATCAATTAGCATATAATAATAGAAAGTATGGACAGGCTGAATATGAAAAGACCTGGCAGAGGTTATTAAATAGGATGCAGGGCAGGGGGATGTCAATATTTGTAGTAGCTGGTAATTTCACTTAAAGAATTGTTGGGGTATTGAACTTACTGCCTGAAAGAAAGGAGGGAGGCACACACCCTCATCAAATTTATAAAGTACTTGGATGAGAATGATGTGGGCTTCCAACCAACAGCTGGGAAGTGGAATTTGCTTCCATAATGCAAGGCAGGATTCTACTAAATTGACATTTTGCTGGTCCCAACCATTTTATCTTTACCGTGGATGTACCTCCATCCCAACACCAGGATGGTCTAAGGGTCCAAAGTTTCTTCCCTGAATGGAGACGAAACCAGTTTCCCTCCACCAACACATTCATTTATCTGGCTGAGCTTGTTTATTCATTGAACTTCTCCTTCAACTCTACTCACTTCCTCCCAGTCAAAAGTATACTTATGGGAATTCCAGGGGACCTGTCTTTTCAAGGGATATGTGGAACAGTCTTTGTTTCAGCACAACCTAATCCCTCTCCCTCAACTCTCTTTATGGTACATCAGTGGCTGATTTGGTCCTGCTTCCTACACTCACGTGGAACTCAAAAATTTAATGAGTCTTCCCACCAATTTCCACCCCACTCTCACCTTCACACAATCTATCTCTGATTCTTTGCTCCCTTTCTGGACTTCTCAATCTCCATTCAAGGGATAGGCTAGTGAATAATATCCCACCTGAGGTCCCCAGCAGCTTTAAGAAGACCACTATCATCCCAGTACCAAAGAAAAGCAAGGTAACATGCCTCAATGACTACCGACCGGCGGATCTGACATCCACCATCATGAAGTGCTTTGAGAGGCTGGTCATGGCTCGCATCAACTCCAGCGAACCAGACAACCTTGACCCACTGCAATTTGCCTACCGCCAAAACAATTCCCTGGCCCTACATTCATCTCTGGAGCATCTGGACAATAAAGACACCTACATTAGACTATTGTTCATTGAATACAGCTTTGCCTTCAGTACAGTAATTCCCAGCAAACTCATCTCCAAACTCCTAAACCTGAGACTCATCACATCCATCTGCAAATGGATCCTTGACTTTATGACCAACAGACCGCAATCAACAAGGATCGGTAGCAACACCTCAGCTACGATTATTCTCAACACTGGTGCCCTACAGGGCTGCATCCTCAGCCCTCTTCTCTCCTCCCTATACACTCATGACTGTGTGGCCAGATTCTGCTCTAACTCCATCTACAGGTTTGCAGATGACACCATTGTAGTGGGCCGTATCTCAAATAATGATGAGTCGGAGTACAGGAAGGAGATAGAGAGCCCAGTGACGTGGTGTCATGACAACAACCTTTCCCTCAATGTCAGCAAAACAAAAACACTGGTCATTGACTTCAGAAAAGGGGGTGGTGTACATGCACCCGTCTGCATCAATGGTGCTGATGTCAAAAGGGTTTAGAGCTTCACATTCCTAGGAGTGAACATCATCAACAGCCTGTCCTGATCCAATCAGGTAGACACCACAACCAAGAAAGATCACCAGCACCTATACTTCCTCAGGATGCTAAAGAAATTTGGCATGTCTCTTTTGACCCTCACCAATTTTTATCCATGCACCATAGAAAGCATCCTATCCAGATGCGTCACAGCTTAGTATGGCAACTGCTCTGCCCAGGACGGCAAGAAACTGCAGAGAGTTGTGGACACAGCCCGGCACATCACGAAAACTCAGCTCAGCCTACCATTCGTGGACTCTGTCTATACTTCTCACTGCCTTGGTAAAGCAGCCAGCATAATCAAAGACCCCACCCACCCCGGACATTCTCTCTTCTCCCCCTTTCCATCAGGCAGAAGATACCAGTGCCTGAAAGCATGTACCACCAGGCTCAAGAAAGCTTCTCTCCAGCTGTTATAAGACTATTGAATGGTCCCCAGTATGATAAGATGGACTCTTTGACCTCACAATCAGCCTCGTTATGGCCTTGCACCTTATTGCCTACCTGCACTGCACTTTGTAACTGTAACACTTTATACTGCATTCAGTTATTGTTTTACCATGCACCGCTGTAATGAATTGATCTGTGTGGACGGTATGCAAGACAAGTTTTTCACTGTACCTTGGTACACATGACAATAATAAACCAATTTACCATTACAAGTTTCCAGACTCCCGGAGCTATCTTTACTCTACTTCCTCACACCCTACCTTCTGTAAGGACTCCATTCCACTCTCCCAGTTCATCAATCTCTGTCATATTTACTCTGATGATTGGACTTTCCACACAGGTGCTTTTGAGATGTCTTCCTTCTTCCTAAATCATGGCTTCCCCTCTCCCATAGTTGACAGAGCCCTTGACCACACCTCATCTATTTCCCACACTTCTGCTCTCACACACTCTCCTTCTGGACAGAGCAAGGATGGAGTAGGCCTGATCCACATCTTTCACAGCATCAGCCTCTGCATTCTATGGATCTTTTTCAATTTCTGTCAGTTTCAATAAGATTCCAACACCAGATGCATCACCCCCTTTTCCCCATCAGCATTTTAAAGGGATTGCTCCCATCGCAACACCCTGGCCCAACCCCACCAATTACTTCTCATCTTACAGCACTTTCCTGTGCCACTGCAGGAAGTGCAATGCCAGTCCTTCCCCTTCCCTTCCCACCATCTCAGGACCCAAACATTCCTTCCAGGTGAAGCAGTGATTTACTTGCACTCTTTCCAATTGAATGTACTGCTTTTGTGTTCATAATGTGATCTCCTCTACATTGGAAAAACCAAACACAAACTGGGCTACTGCTTTGCAATCTGCAGGAATAACCCTGTCCTCCCAGCTGCTTGCTTGCCCTTTTAACTTTCTGTTCCACTCCCACTCTCAGTTAGCTGTCTGTGGCTCCCTGCACTGTCATTATGATGCCCAAATTAAGCTTGAGGAACAGCATCTCATCTTCCACTTGGGTAAGGTACAGCCTTCAGGACTCAATATCAAATTCTCCAACTTTAGGTAACTCACTTTCTATGTCTGTATCTGAATTGGCCATTTCTGCTGTAAGTCATCTATCTGTGATATTAGCTCTGTTTTTCTCTTTTCATTAGCGCAGCCTGACCTGCTGAGCGTCCTACAGCCCTGCATTTTGCACCTTTTCACATTTTTTGTTTGTGTTCTTTAACTGCCCTCGCCTCACGGCTTTGGTTCCATTTTTTCTATCTTACTGATCCCGTTAACCAATTGACTGGATGACCTCTACAACCTATCCCCACATCAACCCTGGCCTCCTCCTATGAGAAATATTCCATTTCTCCCACCCATCTTTTCTGCAACTTAGAATTAACTTGTTTCCTCTCTTTTCCAGTTCTGACAATGGGTGTTCCTCCTGAAACAATAACTCTGTTTCTCTTTCCACAGATGCTGCCTGACCTGCTGTGTGTTCTCAGCACTTCTTGGTTTTCTTTCAGATTTTCCGCATCTACATTTTTTTTGTTTTTATTTGATCTTGGTATTGCTGGTGAGTGTTAGGTGGTTATTATCTGACATCAATGTGGCACAAATGTTACATGCCATTTATCCAAATGCTGTCTGAATTTCGCTGCATGAATGGAAGGGGTGGACAATCCATTATCCACACAGTTACAATTAAATATTCTGAAATCATCAGCAAACGTCTCTACTTCTGAACTTAAGATGGAATGAAGGTCATTGCTGAAGCAGCTGAAGATATTGGTCACTGCCCCAAGGAACACCTGCTACAATATCATGGGTCTGGGATTACTGACTTCCAAATTCCACAACCAGGTACAATGTTTAAAACACTTTTGAACAGGTACATGAATAGGAAAGATTTAGAGAGATATGGGTCAAATGCAGGCAAATGGAACTGGGTCAGATAGTCATTTTGGTTGGCAAGGGTGAGTTGGGTTGAAGGACCTGTTTCTGTGCTGGACGACTCTATGACTCTATAATCATTTTCCTTTGTGCAAGTTTTGACTGCATTCGATAGAGAATATTTACCTTGATTTCCTTTGACCAGTTTCATGGGGGTATTTGATGCTGTCCTCAGTCAAATATTATCTTTATATCAGTTTTGATTGTTTTGTTTTGTTTTATTTTGATACAAGACTGTACTGATAACTGGAACCAAATGGTTCTACCAGAACCTGAACTAAGTATATCTTCTGTAAAATAAAAAGCCAAAAGAGAAGTGATCAGCTTGTGGCTTACTAAGGAAATTAAGAATAATATTAGATTTTTAAAATGTGGCTTATTGTCAAGAAGAGCAAAAAGCCTAAAGATTGGATGAGTCTTAGGAAGCAGCAATGACAGACCAAAAAATTGATAAAGAGGAAGACAGATTATCAGGGTAAATTAGAAAGAAATTTGAGAAAGGATTCAAGGAAGTTCTATATGTATATAAAATAGAAAACAATGGCCAAACTTAGTGCATAAACCATACAATCTACCATAGGAAATACTTCATTTGGCCATAAAGCAATTTCCTGTATTTACTGGAGAACGCTCAATAATGTGGCAGAAAGGGGAAAAAAATCAATTATCTAATGGCAGTGCACGAGTTAATGAACCACTGGTTATGAAATTGCTTGGTTTCATCTATAATGTACCATTTCCACTGATTAGCGTACATTAAGTCTTGTATTGTACCTTTACCAGGTTCCCTCCTCACTGAACCAGAGCTGGGCCTAGCTATGGTAGTAATGGCGGAAGGAATGGCATGGCTATAAGGCTCAGAACCTGATGGAGTATAACTCTGCTATTGCTAATGATTCAGTGTGACTCACCTGTGCCCAGATTTGTTGTGAATCTATCAGAATTACCACAATGGGAGTACCACAGAATATGTTGGAGGGTATCACTCTGTACAAAGGTGGAACTTTGGTTCTGCAAGGACTGAGTAGTGGTTGCTCCTCGTATAATTTCATGGATTGATGCATCTGAGGAGAATCAGATCAGGAAGACTTTGTTCTGGTTGTTTTTCTGATGCATGTCACATCTTTGATCTTCAGGGCTTGGCCAGCTTGGTCATTACTAATGCTGCCAAGCCTCCCTTGGTGATGGCCCCTTGTTGCCATTAGTTTATTGGCACATTTTCCATGCAGTATTCAGTTTGGCAGGAAATGATTTCATCAGCAAAAGGAAGGCAGTGGGTGGTAATGAGCTGGAGGTTTCCTTGTCGCTTTTTGACCTGATGCTTCATTCCATTTGTAGGAATGGCCACCATGTCCATGCCAACCATTGTACTTATCAGTACTAATCCCATTTACCCACATTTAGTCTATAACCTTCTTTGTCTTGGTGATTCATCTCACACCATTTTTTGAAAAGGACAAACAAATGTCATACGTAAATCTGATAAGAAACCTTTCCCATGCCATATCTGCAGTCAAGAAAACTTTAGCTGTTAATCTAAAAGTATAGATTATACAAAGAAAAGAAATGAGCTGAAAACATGCATATCAAATCTGTCAGATGTGTTTGGATATAACAGAAATTTATTTACAGGTTTTAGATTCACTTCTAAAAGAGCTGTATTTTTAAAAAATATTTCAGTTTTTGTAACAGGCAGGATGATTACAGAGGGATTTACTTGTAATTAATTTTGCACTCAAAACTGATCCCCATATTAAGCCAGCACAGATCTGTTTTTATGGTATAAATATTACAGATAAAGAAAAATGCATCTGGGTCCCTTTAAATGAAGCAAGGAGCACAGTAGTTGAAGCCAATGTGAAGCAGCTTTTGTAGCAAAGGGTTGAGAGCTTGCTGTTCAGCCTATTAGCTGACGTTCTGCTGAAAGCTCTTTTGATCTATTACAGTTAACAACAAGGTTATACCATGCTCAGGATCTGCTTGACAGTGGACAAGATGACCCTCTTGGGATTTTGTCTTCTGTTTTGAACATTGATATGGTAATAGCAATTTGAGAAAGAACAGATTGCTATGACCTTTCTACTCTTGACCTTCTTTGATCAGTCAGGCGATAATCTTGGAGCCAGTCATTTTGGCAAGTATAATAGACAACATTCCTGCCATCAGCAACTCCAGAATCCCCCTATCCACACCTGTTCATTTTCAGATGTTTTGGTTAAATTAAATAGAAAGCAAACTCCTAATTGAAATAACATTCACCAAACCTCAAATTACTGAAAACATTTTAATACATGAGCCTTTTAAGTGTTCATATAGAACATTAAAATTTTTGTCACTTTCTTAAACAATAAACATTTTAATATAAAATACCTCTGTTAAATTCAAATTGTTGCTCATTCATTTCTTAATCGCCATTATCTAAATGATAATCTTAAGCCGATAATCACAACTGAGTCAAAATGTTAGTGTCTACAAATACAAAATGTTGGAAATGTGAAAAAAACACTGTTGAACTACACGGAAAGCCCTTTGCCTTCTGGAAAAGTAAATCCAGGCCTTTGATTTAGGTGAGATTGTTTAGGGTTTAGATTGTTTGAGGTTGAGCGTTTGATATCTCTGGACCTGTACTCGACAGAGTTCAGAAGGATGAGGGGGGATCTCATTGAGACCTACCAGATACTAAAAGGCCTGGATAAAGTGGAAGCGGAGAGAATGTTTCCATTAGTAGGAGAGTCTAGGATCTGAGGGCACAGCCTCAGAATAAAGGAACATTCCTTTAAAACTAAGATGAGGAGGAATTTCTTCAGCCAGAGGATGGTGAATCTGTGGAATTTGTTGCCACAAATGGCTGTGGAGGCTAAGTCATTGGCTGTATTTAAAGTGGAGGTTGATAGGTTCTTGATTGGCAAAGAAATTAAGGGTTACAGGGAGCAGGTGGGAGAATGGGCTTGAAAGAATCAGCCACAATCAAATGGCGGAACAGACTCGATGGGCCAAATGGCCTAATTCTGCTCCTATATTTTATGTCATTATGGTTTACTGCAATATTTGTGTTGGGCCTTTCATAATTTGTCACCTCAAAAAGATATGAATCTTAATCATTTTTACTGAATTTATGTCTGGAAAAAGTTACATGAAAGGCTTAAAAAGGAAAGAAAAATTACAGGAAAAATAATTATTTGAGATTTTCACTTTTTGCAAATGTGGGTATCACTGGCACAGACCACACTAATTGCTCTTGAGGAGGTGGTGGTAAGTTGCCCTTTGAACTGCTGCAGTTCTTCTAGTGAAAGTACTTTCACAGTACTACTGGGAGGGTGATCGAGAACACAGACCAAAGACATTGAAGGCATAGTGACTGGTTTTCAGCCCAGGGCAACAGGTTCCTGTGGGTTTAAGTGAATTCTTGACCTCCCAATATACCTCGTTGTGGCCCTTGCACTTTATTTGTTTACCTGCACTGCATTTTCTCTGCCACTGCTACACTATACTCTGCATTCTGTTTTATTTTACTACCTCAATGTCGTTACATATGGCATGATCTGGTCTGGATGGCACACAAACAAAAGTTTTTCACTGTATCTTGGTATATGTGACAATAATAAACCAACATCAATACCAGGTGCTGTTGAAGTATCCCAGGGTGCTGTGCATTTTTCAGATGGTACACATTGCTGATGACAGAGGCAATGAACAATTAGGGTGATCATTAAGGCACTGGTCAAGCACTTTATAACGGCCAGAGTCTTATGACTTAAACGTTCTTTCTTCCAAGAAACAATATTGTTCCTAATACATGGAGCTTACTGCAAAATATACGGCATGGTAGCTTGGGGCAGCACAGTAGCGTAGCGGTTAGCGCAACGCTATTACAGTGCCAACAATCGGGGTTCAATTCCAATCACTCTTTGTAAGGAGTTTGTACATTCTCTCATGTCTGCATGGGTTTCCTCTGGGTGCTCTGGTTTCCTCCCACATTCTAAAGACATACAGGTAGGTTAATTTGGGGGTTTAAAATTGGGGGGAAGCACATTCGTTGGGCCAGAAGGGCCTGTTACCACGCTGTAGATAAAATTTAATTTTAATTTAAATTTATATACCCAGTGGATGATGCCATGCCAGGCAGACTGTCTGAACTTGGTGCCTGATGTCTCTGCACACCCATATTTACCTGGTCCAGCTAAAGGGTCTTGACTGGAAAAGTCGACTGTCCATTTCCCTCCATAGATGCTGCCTGACCTGCTGAGTTCCTCCAGCATTTTGTGTGTTCTTCTAGATTTCAGCAACTGCAGGATCTTGTGTCCGCACATTTACCTGGACCAGTTGTGAAGACATTCTACGTCCTTAAGTCCAGGATCAGAGTGTAGAACATCTTGGTCAGCAAAATGCAAGGGTCTGCAGTGCGCAAAGCTTTGCCTTCTGTTTTAGCTTTGCCTACAGCATTTTAACAGTCAAAGCTACTTAAAGCCATTAAATTTGAACTAAATTATCAAAAAAATTAAAATAACAGAACTAACTGAAACACAATGTTTTTAAATTATTTCCATACTATTAAGTATATGAAAGTACTTCAATAAAATTAACCATTATTGCAGTGAGTTGCCTAGGCCCAAGGATATGCCTGCTAATCCATAGGCCTAAACAAC
>JARFYF010000084.1:62750340-62761816 GCA_030265395.1 Rhina ancylostomus | reverse complement strand
TGGGAGGAAACCGGAGCACCCGGAGGAAACCCACACAGACACAGGGAGAACATACAAACTCCTTACAGACAGTGGCTGGAATTGGACCCAGGTCGCTGGCGCTGTAATAGCGTTACACTACTGGCTGTCATCTTGAATCTCATAACTAAATGAGAGAGAAAGATGCTGAAGCAGTCAGAAAATAAATTTGGTAGCAGAGGTTTTAAAGTTGGGGGATTTATAGGGTGAGAGGTGGTTGGGTTGATTCACCAGATTTGTGTCAGTGAGGGTCACAAGCTTTAGCAGAGGTAGGTAGGAGCTCAGTGACATCATTGACAGGGAATCCTGAAGAAGAGCCAGATTAGTACCTAGTTTACAGGCAACCTACCCTACTTGGATTCCCAGGACTTTCCCAGTACCTGGCTGGAAAGAAGCACGTAGGAGCAGGCATGGTGAAAGACGACTTCTCTACGAGTAGTTCACAGCACAGACCACCTATGCACTGCTGAAAATTCTAGAAGCGGTGTCCAGGCATTTATTTTGTGTCACTGTATAGATCTAGGACACTCAGAGTGTTTGAGTTAGATGTACAAATGAATCAGAAAGAATATCAAAGACTATGTTCAATAATTCTTTATTTTCCATTGAAATTGGATTGTGCAATGCTGCACAATCTTGTTTCTGGATTGAGTGCATCTGAAGTTAGATCAAGTTTCTTGTGAAACAATGACACAATGAAAACTGCTCAGTTCTGGTTCCTTTGATTAGGATATGGTTTGTACTTGCCAGGTGTTAGAAAATGTACAAATGAATACTTCAAAAGAAAAAAAAAGATAAGAAATTAGATGAAGAATGGCAGGTACGACTAAGGCTGGATAGGAATTCCACAGCTGTGAATGCACCCATTTAGCATTTGCATATACTTATCACATTTAATCTAATCCCAGGCAATAATGGGGGGGGGGGGGAATGTTGCCTGTGCTTAATTCTCTTAAACAGTCTGTGCCAACATGTTTTTAGTTGCAAGATGTTCCTAGTTTCCATCTAGGTGTTTTGCATTTTTACAAAGATAATATCTACAAAGCAGTCATAAACACTATTAATGAGGAAATTCTTTTGGATTAATTTTTTTTGCACCAAGATACAAGTCTATTGTGCTTCATTTCCATTTTGTTGCAAAGAAAGTAATAATTCTTACAAATAAATACTGTGGTCTGCAGTAGGTTTAATTCGCACATCAGCCATCGTTGCCATAAACAGGCTGAGTCTGATCTCTCTTGCAAAGTAAAGGCTGAGTGAGAAGATCGCAAAGTGATAGAAGTATTTGATCCTGTTGATACCAAGATGGGGATACATTTTGTTGAGCAGTTCTGATCGGAAGCAAGATGTATGGAGTGGCGATTCAGCTGCAGGACCCATTCTTATTGGATTTCCCCAATATTACCATAAGGAACCACTGACGGCACAGGAATCATGCCCCACCACTCCCGTGACCCATGTTCAAGACTGACCTCTGGTGCTCACTGCATAGAGTTTGCACATTCTCTTTGTGGCTGTGTGGCTTTCCTCTTGGTGCTCCAGTTTCCTCCCACATATAAAGGATGTGTAGTTTGTAGTTTAATTGGTCATTTTAAATTTCCCCTAGGTGTAGCTGAGTTGTAGAATCTGGGGAACTTGATGGGAACGTGGGATGAATAAAGTGGGATTAGCATAAATAGGTGTTCGATGCATGGTGCAGACTCAGAGGGCCAAGGGGCCTGTTTCTGCATTGCATGATTCTGTGTTCTGAAGGTAGAATTGGTAGTCAGGAAGTTGGGCTTGCATGTCTGGGTGATAGCTGTTGAGAGGTAGAACAGTTGGTGGTTGTAGGTGAGTAGGTGTGTTGGGGGTTGGGTGGGGATGACTCAGAGCTTGGGTGAAAAGGCAGCATTTAAAGACCATCTAAATGGATAGGAGAAAGTTCGTGAGGCATAGTAGTTTAGGAAGGGAATCCTAGCACACTTAAAAGCACAACTGCTGTTGATGGAGTGAATAAGATCAAAGAAGCACAAAGGGCTAAACTAAAAATGCACAGTGATCTTGGAGGAAATTGCAGAGAGAGAAAACGCCACAGCCAAGGAGGGTGTTGAAAATATAGATGGGAATTTTGCTACGGAAGCATTGCCAGACCAGAAGTCAACACTGACCAATGTGCAGACAGAGGATGCATAAATTAGTCTAAATTGGTATACAGAGCTTTGGATGAGCTTACACTTACAGAACATGTAAATTGGGAAGCTGACAAGGAGAACATTAACATAGTAGAGTTCTGGGGTATTAAATCTTTGGATGAGTACTTTATGATGACTTCGGAGAAGGTGACTAAAAAATAATTATCCATTAATCACCATCAGTTGATCATACTGCTCCATCAAGAATAAATCAAAAAAAGTTCTATTTAAGCAGACAATTGCCCAGTAAAAAAAGCATAACGAGAAATTTAGGATAACAAAAACTGAAATGGTTGCCATCCATATCATTTTTTTAAGGGCACCACTATTAAGGCAGACAGAGCTCTGATTCTGATATGTGGAAGACTCAGACATTTTTGTCAATCCAGATGCATTTGAGATCCTAACCCTGACCACTGTCGGTAACTATTACAAGTTAGGAAGTTGCCAATCCCAGAAATAATTTAAAAAATTCTAAACTACAATAGTGTGAAGAAGAATGGAGCATTGAAAAACATTTTCATTGTGGTTGTATTTAGATTTTACTCAGGGGCAAGTACAGGAATTTAAATTCCTCCAGTTTTGGAGGGATATGTTAAGCAGACTTAATGTACAGATATGCACATACGGTATGTGCATGTCTATAACAAGCTTATTGATTATTGGGTGCAGTTTCTGATGTGTCTCAGCCACGTATACACTTGATTTTACTTTTAAAAGCCTTTAAAGCAGGAACTAGGAATTAGAAGAGGCTGCACCCTTTTCGGATGTTTGTTGCTATAAGTTCTGCACAGATGTTTGCTCCTTATTGTCCTCCTTTTCACTTCTGGCACAGAAGCTCTGTTCCTTTAAAAGACTGTTTCTGGGTTTTCACAACCGGACATCCTGTCTGATGTCCTACCTCTAGACAGATGAGCTGTCAAATAGGGAGCATGTTCCTGCATCCTTTTTAGTGTCAGCTGTGGTTTAGTTGGTAGCACCTCTTCCTCTCAATTATAGGGTTGTCAGTTCAAGACCCTCTCCAAAGACCTCAATACAAAATTGTAGGTTGATACTTCAGTGCTGTAATGAGGGAGTATTCATGCAATGTTTGAGGTGCTGCATTCCAGGTGAGATGTTGAGGTCCCACCTGCTGACTTAAGTAGATGTAAAAGATGGCATGACCCCAGGTCAAAGAAGAACAAGGAACCTGGCTGATGTTCATCCCTCAACAAATAATCATTAAAACATTATCTATTTACCTCAAACTCCTATTTGTGGGATATTGGCTGTTATTTTTCCTTCATTACAACTGTGACTATAATTCAGAAGTATTTCACTGCCTGCAAAGCAATTTGATGTCCCAAAAAGCAACTGAAATATTTGTCTATTTACATGCTGGTTTCCTTTATAAGAGTAGGCTACTTGAAATCTAATTCTGGAGGCTGCAGAGCCAAGTGCTCATTTCTGTGGAGCTTTGGCTAAAACTGTCATTTCTCAGTCACTTCTCACTCATCCAGCACCCATTGCTTGTTGGTGACTCACCTCATCACAGTTCCCTATCAGAAGTGGATGAAGTGTTCTTCACCTAAAGCATAGACTCTGTTTCTCCTGCCACGGATACTGTGCGACCTAAGTGCCTCTGGCATTTTCTGTTTGCGTTATGGATTTCCCTGGGCTGGGCAATGAGAAACAAAGGTTCAATGATGGCATTGATGATGGTTTGGTTAAGATGAGAGAGGATGATTTTCTTCTTTTGGTTAACAAAGAGAGAAGTTAAAAGGATGTTGAAATATTAGGCATCTACAGTAGCGGTTCCTTTATAGGAAGGTGACTCATCATGCCTCTTGCTGGTGTATTTAAGCTCCCAACCATAATCCACATAAACCTGCATCTGCCTTCCTACTTCTCCAATCCTTGCCAATAGCTATAGCCCAGGAACCCCAGTACTCCCTCCTTCTAAACTCAAAGGTTTCATGTCAGGGAGACACAACCATTTATGGCCTTGATTTAGCACAAAATGGCATGACAATTCCAATGACATTCAGGCAGGTTTTCTTGCAATTTAAGGCTTTATCCAAGTTTCTACAGCTAAATAATTATACAAAATTGCACTAAACATGGAGCACAAGAAGTTTTTCACAAAGCTGGTCTTCACAAGGTTTATAGCCACACATTCCAACTGCGTACAGCGTTTCAACACTTGATTTTTTTTTCCCTCATGAACTCATCCAAGGTCCATTTGAAAGCAGCTAAGTCATTGGCTTCAGATGGTGAATTTCATATCCTAAACACTACCTGAGTAGGAACACTTCATGTTATTTCCCTCACAGTATTTATGAGTAACCATTTTGTATTTATGGGCTCCCAGTTTTTGATTCTCTCACATGTGGAAACATTCTCTCCACATCTCTGCTGCCCAAAACATTCATAAGTTAAAGCAGCCCATCATGTTTTACTCTAAATCATTTTTCTAAAGGTAAAAATGCACATTACACTTTTATGTGATAAGAGTAAGTTTTCCTTCTGGTGCTATTTGTGTAAATCTTTTGAACTCCCCTCCCTGTTTTTATATTGTTGTTACAGTGTGGGGGTCCACACACAATATACTGTCAGCTGACCTGTGTCCTATACAAGTCCTGTACAATAATGTTTCACTGCGTTTGAATTGATACTCCCAGAAATAAATGCTATGCTTGTTAGCAGATGTAATTTGCAGAAGCTACAATGCTGTTTTAAGTTTTTTACAGTGTTGATCCCAATCTCTTTTCTACACTAAACTTCGTTTTATATGTTCTAATAGAAAATATTTCTGTTTTCCGATCAGAGTGCAGTACCTCATATTGGTCAAGGTTAAGATTCAACAATTCTAGGTCAAATATGACACCAAAAGAGCTGTCTTATTTAGCACACTATGAATGAAGGTGTAATTGAGGCACCAAGTAATCATTAAATATATTCAAGAATCAATTGGATATAGGTCTAAAGGCTAAAGAGATCAAGGGATCTGGGGAGAAAGCAAGAACAGGGTACTAGGTTTGGATGATCAGCCATGATCATATTGAATAGCAGAGCAGGCTTAAAGGACTGAATGGCCTATCCCCACTCCCCGTTGCTTTGTTAAATGGAGGAAGTACACAAATAGGGTCCGAGTACTCTCTTGTCCATGTAAACTTTGATCACTTTGCAGCACAGATCAAGTGCTGGTATTCCTCATAAAGCAATAGCAGGCTTTATAACTTGCAGCAGAACACAGCCTGCTTAATTTCCCAATGCTGTCCTCAAGTATTCCACATATTTATGAGCCACTGAACATACCTCCCCTGCTTTCTAATTATTTTCCTTTCCCTACCACTTTTGTAATTGTGAAAATGAATTTGCATATATTACACACCTCCTTGTTTCAGTTACTAAGTTACTGAGTTGCTAAGAACCAGGATCAAAGTTCATGCCCTGCCTTACCTCTGGTTGTGTAATGGCACTGCTAGAATTAATAGCCCTGAGCTAATCTCAGTTAGCCGTATGTTTGTTCATGGACACTCATTGGATCTGAGGAGGCTCAAGCCTGGGATGTTAGTAGAAAAGGCGGAAGATCGTATTGGACTGGGCAGAAGTGAAAACTATCATGACAAGGTGAGGGAAAGGGGAAGAGGAGATAGGTGAAAAAAGTCCAGAAAGGGTCAGAAGAAAAGTGGAGGCAGAAGTAACGAGCCTGGTTTGGTGTGTCAGTCAAAATACACACGGAAAAGGAACAAAAGAAATTCAGGCTGTGTAGTTATGTCAAGGGTATGAGTCTGGAAGTGCCTGATCCTGTCTGTTCTCAGAAAGTAATCGGATTCAGATCCGGTTACTACTTGGATGGAAGCCTGCCTGGGAATACCAAATCTAATAATACTTTCATGAATCAGATAACTCTGTGAATATAGTACATTTTAACCAGATGGTATGTAATAAAAGCTGTAGAGAAATTGTTCATTTATGGAGTTCCCCATTGGCCCATGTTTTTCTATCCATGGGAACAACATTGAATGCATAATCCAAACAAAAGTCATCTAAGGCCAGTCAAAGAATATGAAAATTTATACTGCACTTACATTATTACCCAAGCTTATTGCCTCCACATTGCTAACAAAGTCTAAGGCTACAATTTGTTTTTTTTCTTACATTGGTTTCTTTCTTCCTATGTTCCATTTCTCATTTCCTCCTCCCCAACCTTTTTTCCACATTCTGTGTCCTTCAAAATTTAAAGCTCATCAGACCTCCTTTTAAAAATTCAATTCTGTGACGATCAAGGGTAAAACATGTGGAAAGAAAACTTTGGGAGATTATATGGAGACTGAGGTATGGGGGAAGGGAGAGTAGAATGAAAACAATCCCTAAGTTTACTTTCTGCAACTCCTTCATTTCCTTAGAAATTTAAGTGGCAGTCATGGCACAATTGCAGGGTAGCTACATTTACAGAACTCAGTAAGCTGAGGAGGGTGAACTGTGGATGAAGGAAATCGCAAACTCTTTACGGGGAAAACTAGACACAACTTTATTTTGGAGTATGTATGCAAGAAGTATTGACAGAAAAACAAGGCCCAGCAGTTATTAATTGACTTATTGCAAATAGTCTGGAAAAAAAACAGTAAATGAAGGAAATAGAATGCATGGTTATATTACTAAATCAGCTGAGTTCAAAGTCAGATTTTGCACTGAACTGCATTGTGGCTTACGCAGTTACACCTGGAATATTGTGGGGAAAAAAAGTTACTGCAGCTTTAGGGAGGAGTGAGAGGACATTTAAGTCCTAAAGCCAGGAAGGATTAAGGTAAACTTTGGTTTCAGAAGTAACTGCTTTGAGAAGTACTTCCCAACCATCCCAGTCACCTATCACATGTCCTTACTGCCATACATTGGATCCAAGAACACCAATGCAAAAATGTATTTTTGTTATTGGTTAAATACCTTTAAATCACACTCTTGGGTACCTCTGCAATCTCTTCCAACTCCAAGACTATAACCTAGAGATTCCAGTGTGTGCTCTTGTGCATCTCCCACTTTGCTCCATTATTTTGATGTGAGTCTGAACACTCTGGAATTGTCTCCCAAATGCTCTTTGCCCTTCCACTCCCATTCACTTCAGCCTAGCTCACTGGACAAGTCTTTCTATTATTTCCTTTTGGCAGTGGTAATTATTTAGATTGCATTGTTCTAAGTGCCTGTGGAGAATTTTATACAATGCACAATATAAATGTAAGTGTTTGTTGACTCTGGCATCAATAAGATAGCTTGGAAGAGAACTTCCGGGATATTCATGATGCATAATGGATAAAAAGAAATTGGAACAGATACGTTTCAGACAACAAGCCAAGAGGGTATAATTACTGTTTTGCAAAGGCCAAATTTAAGATGGTCAACAGGAAGCATTTCTTAACAGAGCTTAATCAACAACTGAAATGTGCATCCAGGAAATAAGGTTGAGGCTAGGGCACGGGGAATTTAAGAAACACATATGCTCTAATAAGGAGACAATAATGCTGACGACCTTCAAGGGCAAGCCAATTCTTTATCCAATGTAGCTTATGTAAAAGTAATGCAAGTTATAAGTCTAAGCATTTGTATTTTTTGCCTTATAAATGAAACATGATTCTCCCTGTCTCAAGGCGAGTAAGTAAGCAGCTGTCTGAACAGATGTTTCTGTTTTCAGGATTTTGCAGTTTATATGTTTTGGAATGAATAATAGGTTGTAACAAGTTGGTTAGTACTGACGTATAAAACAAATATCTAAGATGTGGTTGAGAAATGGATACATTCTTTACACAGTCAGTATTGAGGATTGAGTGGGAGGTGTCCGGTACTGGAATCTCCTTGGAGCTGCAGGTTTTCAGGCAAGGATTTCATCTCTCAGACAACGCTATTATCGTAGCTCTTTTGTTGCAATTACGAGCACCGTGAAACAACATGGAACAAGAACACCATTCTGAGGGACTCTCATTGAAGTATGATATCAAATGCGTGTCTCTATCAAGGGTTTATAATTTAATAGCTTTCAGCTTAGATTAGGAGAAGCCAAATTCATAACAGCAGGCCAAATACCATGCTATTAAGTGCTCTGGACAAGTTGAAAGTGTTGTTCTGCCTTGGCAGTGCATGTTGAGAGAATAGTTGCTTAACAAAGCTGAATACAATACTTTGCTTCTCCACGCTTTTTCCTCAATCTCCTCTTTATTTACATGTTTGCTGCTAACAAGTATTTTTTCCATGAAACTACTCTTAAGAAAAATCTGTTTCTAAAAACAGAAATGCATCTTTTACAATGTGGGATCTGTGCCACGTATCTACATGTTTTTTTAATACCAATAATGATGACAAAACTGTAAGATGGATTTCAGAGCATACAGCACTTCTGTGAACGTTTTTAAAAAACTGAATGTTGGAAACAATCTGAAATTTTGAGGAAGTGTGCTGAATATTTTTTAAATTGTTTAGTATTTTACAAGATAATACTTTATTAACACTACAATTAAATAATTTGACTCAATCCAATATTTTTGTTGCAATTAGAAGTTGTTTTATTATTAAGATCTTGGAACTTTTAAGACTATTGGTCTGCTTATCATTAAATTCCACCAACTATGTTAACTGGAGGTTTGAGCAGGAAAGCCATTGTGGTTATGCTGCCTTATGAAAATAATCGGAACTGGACTCAGGCCCAAAACAGGTTCTATTTTATAATTTATATCTTTCCTGGTGAAACCAGAAACAAGACTCGTACCACAAACCCCAGAAGAAAAGTTCATCCTGCCTTTGACTCAACTATACTTTTCAAATCAAAATTATCCCATACCTCCTATCAGGCAGCTCAGTGAAGCAGTTAAGTGAACATTCATCCAGTCTCACCCACCAGCAAGATGCTTCTTCCAGTTTCAGGAGACTAATGGATAGGGAGCATGAAGATAAAGCCTTGGATGTCTTCCAAACCATCCCTTTGCCTTCACAGATTCTGGTTAACCCACAGAGTTATCTCAGCAGTTTGGTTTTCCTCCTCCAGATTCCAGTATCTGCAGCCTCTTGTGTACCCTGGAGGCCTTTTCATCCAAGCCTTATACAACCATGTTCTGGGGGGTTAGAGTGGGTTCAGGTGGGTTGTTTGAAAAGCACCTCCCTAGTTTCTGGCCTTCAAGGCTCCATCGTGCGAGGAACCACTGATCTGTGCAAAATAGGAAAGACCTAAGCTTGGGTTTAAAAGAATCTTCAGATTATTGGAAGAAGTAAAGACCATAACATTTCTCCACTTATTTAATTTTTTCTCATGACAATTTTTCTGATATATATTTCTTGGTCAGAATTAGAAACTTAATTTTATACATTATTTTATTAATATTGTATTCATTTAAATATTAGCATTTCTTGGACATTCAGTCTGTTTATATTGAACATTATTCTTATTTTGCAATTGTCATCCAGTATGATTAAAAGTCGATCATTGTTTCCTTTCTTAATGTGTGTTAATTGTATCTTTTCAGATGTTATGTGTTTCAATTCCTCTGTTGGTTAATGTTGTAATTGGATGAGTATGTTTTGATAAGTCTTATCTAGACCACTAGATGGGGTGTGTTGCATGGATCTAAAATGCTGATGGTACCTTCTGCGTGACACCAATGATAAACAAAATATAAAGGGTAATTTCGGAGATGACAATGACAGAAGGGGAAATTAAGATGGAAAACCCAAAATGTCTTTTTGGTATTCATTTTGGAAAAGGATTTTGAAAGGTCAAGAAACCACCCATCATATTTTTCATCTTTTAATTAGGTTATACATATTAGTGAATAGCAGCCCCAAGGAAACATTCTCCAGCGGCCTGAACAAGCCAAGAAGCTGCAGCTATCAGATCTTTTCAGCAAATTCTTTCATCATAACATGTCACAGCAACTCAAAAGTTATCACTGAAAGAATATGACATCACTGTAGACTGCCACTCCATGCTTTGTGCTATAATGTACATATTAATAAAACTGAGGTAAACCTACCAAACATCAAAATGCTACTTTTAAATTTCATCATACAATGCAAAATGGTATCAACTGATTTAAAAAAAATAAATAGGAATGTATTTAAACATTTTGGTTTATTTTGCAATTCCAATTGCCCAAGCAAATTTTAATTTAAATTCTGCACATCTCCATTTTCTGTTAAAAATAAATTAGATCTTTATTAAATCCTTACTGCCTGAGAAAGTACTTGAATGCACCTCCCACCACCCATTGTATGTAACACGTCAGAAAACTGCAAGCTCCGGATTCAGTTTTCAAACACAGCTGTGGACAATGTTTTCTATCTTTTCATCCTATTGTTTCCATATTTGTTTGATGAAATTATAAAATCATAGAACAATACAGCACAGATACAGGCCCTTCGGCCCAATGAGTCCATGCTGACATGGTACCCACCCATCTGGTCCCAATTTCCTGCATTCAGACCATAGCCCTCTAAGCCTTGCCCCTCCACGTACCAGTCCAAGTGCTTCTTAAATGATACTATTGTACCTGCCTCAACCACTTGCCATCCTCCGCATGAAAAAGTTGCCCGTCTAGTCCCTTTTAAATCTTACCCCTCTAACCCTAAATCAATGCCCACCTAGTTTTGGACTCCCCTACCCTGGGAAAAAGACTGTTACCATTCACCTTATCTATGCCCTTCATGATTTTATAAACCTCTGTAAGATCACCCCTCATGCTCCCACGCTCCAAGGAATAAAGACCTAGCTTGGCCAACCACTCCCTGTAACTCAAGCCCTCGCGTCCTGGCAATATTCTCAATTTTCTGCACTCCTTCCAGTTTAACCACATCTTTTCTATAACAGGGTGACTAAAACTGTACACTGTACTCCAAGTGTGGCCTCACCAATGACTTATACAAATGTAAAATAATGTCCCAACTCTGTGTCTCAACATCAATGCCCTGACTGATGAAGGCCAGTAGCTAACCACTTTTTTCACTATCCTGTCTACCTGTGACGCCGCTTTCAACAAACTATGCACTTGTACTCCTAGGTTAATCCAGTTAGATGACCTATTGTATATTTAGTGCATCTAATAAGCCCATCAACCATTTGTGAAAACACAACATTTGACAAGAACTTTGCATATGTGAGCACCTGTCACATTAGATCAGCTGTATATGGTCATCGAGTTTAACAAGAAGAGCACTAATAGTTTTATGAGGTCAACACAAATGCTAAACTACTGGTTTGGCTTCAGCTCTGCTCTTCCGTGAGCTACATTTATGGCTTCCACTTGTTCCGTACAGGTCGTTACATC
>JARFYF010000084.1:62664260-62677209 GCA_030265395.1 Rhina ancylostomus | reverse complement strand
GAAGCAGATGGAACAAGGTGGGGGGAGGGGAGGGTGAAGATTAGAGAGAGCTGCTGGAGGGAGATAAGCAGGAACACAAAGGGCTCCCAGAGCTATCAGAGTAAAGAAGGTGAGAATGGGAACCATTAGGGGAGAGGAGGGAATCAGAACCAGAAAGGGTATGCGTGCTTGGGGGGAGGGGGGCGAACCTGTGTGTAAACCCTGCGTATGCAGTGAGTGGATGGAACCAGGAGGGGGAGGGGGACGAAGATGGGTGAAGGGGGAGTTGTGGGTGAATGAGGGAAAGGGGACAAAATTAGGAGGACCAGTAGAGGATCAGAAGGAGACGGGAGGGGGGTGCTGGTGGAAAGAGGGGGAAACAACACACTCAAGGGGAGGGTTATCTTAAATTAGATGACTTGATTTTCATGCCATTGGGCAGTAGACTACCCAGGTGAAATAGGACATGTTGTTCCTATAGTTTGTGTTGGACTTCACCCTGGCTGTAGAGAAAGCCGAGGATGGACAGGTCAACGTGGGAATGGAAAGGGGACTGGAAGTGGCATGCCACTGGGAGCTCGGGATGGCCATTGCAGACCAAGAGTGGGTGCTGTGTGAAATGGTCACCCAGTCTGTGCTTGGCCTCGCCAATGTAGAGGAGGTGACATCAGGAGCACCAAATGCAGTAGACGAGGTTGGACCAGGGAGTCACAGAGGGAGTGGTCCCTGCAGAAGGCAGAAGGGGTTATGGAGGCGAAAATGTGGCTGGTGGTGGGATCTCATTGCGACTGGTGGAAATGACGAAGGATATGCTGGATGCAGAGGCACATAGGGTGAAAGGTGAGGACCAGGGGAACTCTATTCTGTCTGGAGGGAGGCAGGGTGAGAGCAGAACTAGGAAATGTGAGAATGGGCTCCATCAACCACAGCAGAAGGGAAGCCACAGTTCCTGAAAAAGGAGGACACTTCAGTTGTTCTGGAACAGAAAGTTGGAAATAAAATGATTAAATTTAGTTCATTGCACTGGGTGACCCATGAGGCATGACAGAAGTTCAAAACAAAGTGCACTGGGTGACCCATGAGGCATGACAGAAGTTCAAAACAAAGTCATGATACAATGTGTAGCCCAATTTAAAAAAAATGTTTTGCCAATATTAGTCAATCTCCTGTAGAATTGCTTGGGTGTATGTAAGAGTGTTACCTCCTTTATCCTGTAAGTGTCCTGCCATCCATCTTGGGTTTGTATTCAGTCTCCTATTTGTCTTCCACATTCTCTCTCTCTCTCCTCCACTTTTTTGTCAGTGTGCCTTATATCTTTACTCTCATCACAGCCTCCATTACCTTTCCCCTCCTCAAACCACTTCACTACCACCCCCCTTCCCTTTTTTCAAATAGCCATGAGGACATCTGTCCCTTTTTAATTAAATCTATGTGATCCTAATGTGGTCTACAGAGCCATTGGAGCAATTTTATTTTTAAGCACAATGTGTATGCATGCAATATGTTACTTTGTTTCACTCACTGATTGCAACACAGGAGGCGGCAATTCAGCCTATTAGGTTCATTCCAGCTCCCAACAAGTCCATTCTCCCCTTTTTTCTCTCTAGCCCCTTGTACCTTAATCTCCCAAATGTGCCTATTGGCTCTGCCCCCCAATTAATTCTTTTGCCATTTACCTATACTAAGGGGTGATTTACAATGGCCAGTTAAACTGATAGTATATCTGTGGGAGGAACCTGGAGCACCTGATTGAAACCGGCACAGAGAGAACATGCAGACTGCACAATAGATAACACTCAAGATCAGAATTCAACCAGGTTCCTGGAGCTGCAAAGCAGCATTGCTAATTGCTGCACCACAGTGGCTGGTCTATTGCCTGGATATTTTCTTCATCAATGATACTGGAAAATTTATTGCCCTTTGGGTTTTTGGAGGATGATTTTTTTTTTAGCTTTCATTTTTATTTGCTTTACTGGTAGAAATATCCTAAAGGATGAGTTAAAAGTGGAGTATTGCCAATGATTGTAGAACCGAGGGACCTAGGAGTATAAGTACATGGTTCCCTGAAAGTGACTTCACAGGTAGACTGGCTAGTGAAGGTGGCTTTGGGAACGCTGGCCTTCATCAGTCAGGGCATTGGGTGTTGAAGTTGGGATGTTCTGTCGCAGTTGTACAAGGAGTTGATGAGGCTGCATTTGGAATATTTTGTTCAGTTTTGGTTACCCTGCCATAGGAAAGATGCCATTAAGCTGGAAAGATTGCAGAGTAGATTTACAAAGATATTGCCAGGGCTCAAGGGGAAGAGATTATGGAGAGAGGTTAAGCAGGCTGGGACTTTATTCATTGGAGTGTAGGAGAATGAGGCATGATTTTATAGAGGTGTTTAAAATCATGAGGGGCATAGTTAAATGCAGTCTTTTTCCCAGTACTGGGGAATCAAGAACTACTTTTTCTACCCAGAAGGTGGTCCATATGTGGAATGAGCTGCCAGATGAAGTGGTTGAGGCAGGTACATTAACAACATTGAAAAAGCACTTGGACAGGTGCATGGATAGGAATGGTTCAGAGGGACATGAGCCAAACACAGGCATATAGGAATAGCTTAGATGGGAATCTTGGTTGGTATGGACCGAATAGGCTAAAGGGCTTGGTTCCATGCTGTATGATTCTAATCTCCCTCAGAGAGACAAATTACATGGATTATTACCATTTAAAATCAAAAAGCAACAGTTGCTGGAAATCTGGATTATTGATATTTCTTTAAACAATTTTCTGGAACCCAACATTTTTATGGTTATTTATATTTATTACTGCTGTTGCTTTATTTAAATTATTTCAAATCAAGTGAGCCATAAGTGATGCATATAGTTAAAGATAAATAAGAAAAGCAAAGGAATGAATAGGGAATTCTTCAGAATAATCATTAGTCAAAGAATGGTGACAATGATGAACTTTCCATCAGAGGGAGAGGTTGAAGTGAGTAGTAGAGATTAATTTAAGGGGATAAGGGAATAGAGGTTATGCTGGTAGATTTATCTGAGAAAAGACAGGAGGCCCAAGTGTTGGCATACTGATTGGGCCAAATGGCCAACTTTTCTACTGATATTTTATGTAAAATAAAATCCTAAAAAGCAGCTCAACTCAAGGCTGAAGAGCAAGGAAGCTTAAGGTGTGCTGGGCAAAAATGAATGGAAATAGAAACCAAGGTGCAGGCATGAGTCTACAGAGAGAGGTTGGAATAGCTCAGTACTTCAATCCTTCATAGAGCTGAAGTGGAGGTGGTTCTGTGTAAAGTGGTTGCCTGATATCCAAATACTTTCTCTTTAGCTTTGCCACACTGCAATGCCACCTTGAAATATTTATGTATAGGTACCATTAATTACCTTTGGTTTTGTACCCCTCAAAACAAATCCCAGCATAATAGTTCAGCCCAGTGGCACAGCTGGTCAAATCACTGCCTCTTAGCTCCAGTGACCTGGGTTCAATTCTGACCTCTGGTGCTGTCTCTGTGGAGTTTGCACATTCTCCCTGTGACTGTGTGGGTTTCCTCTGGGTGCTCTGGTGTTCTCCCACATCCCAAAGACATGCGGGTTGGTAGACTATTCGGCACTGTCAATTGTTCCTAGTGTATGGGTGAATGAGAGCTGATGGGAAGGTGGGGAGAATAAAATTACATAAGTGTAAAATTATCTTAAAAGATTGACAGGCAGCATAGATTGATGAGCCTGTTTCCATGCTGTATGATTCTACCTTAAGAGGCAAGATAGAAATGATCAATGGCCGCATTCATTGCCATGAAGAAACAATGTTTCAAGGTTAATGACTGCAGGTCAAAGCTGCAGTGTGGAATCATTCAAAAGAATACAAGGAAAATCTGGGCACACTATTAATCTGCCTCAGTGTTGTTCCTTCCAAAATGCATTAATCCAGCTCTTCCTGAAGAGGTCAATGGCACTTCTGATGTGTTAGGTTCTGTTTTGCTCTCCACATAGCCTCCAACTCGAATGGACATTACCTCCACCATATGCACCAGTCTTCTTGTTAAGAACTGTATTTCTAAATGTATCTTGTGGACACCCAACAATGTTAAGCAAACAAAGATGCATCCCTTTGATCCACAAGTCAGTGGCAGAGTTCTGAGTGAATTCAACTTGGCATTAATGCCAAGACAGCCCACATTGCAGATTTATGGAGAATTCAACTTTCTCTCTCTTTCAGTCTTAGGTGACTTCCCATTGAACACAGCAGCTTTGCAATATTTTACTTTACCTTCAGAAAGTGTTTTCTTTGGGTCCATGGCCACATGAGTTGCTATCATATCTGTTCCATTTGCCATGCTTCTGCTCCTACAATGATGAAGGTCCCTCTTGACTTTCTGCCTAACGACGTCTATGTTTTGCCAGATAATTAGCCATTTACACCACCTACAATACCTACATCCAGTACATTGATAGTTCCAACATTCTCAGCATTTTTCACTTCTGGATGACGTTGTTCATTTCTTCTCCAGGCCAATTACAACTGCTGCTCCTTTGCACATAAATACAGCATAAAGTCTCCACCCAAACTGGACTGGTAGTTTGACTTTTTACTTCTCTTTTACAGTCAGGGGTCTAAATATGCTTCCAGACCTTCCATTTTAATTCCCCCACCTCTTGTTTCTTTCTTAGTTTTCTCTTTTCTAGAGCTTTCTTTGCACATTCTGCCAATAAGAGCATTTCAAGATTCAGATGATTCTTAGGTTATCTACCAGTTTCCTGCATTTCTAACTATCAGTGCAAAGGCTATTCAATCATGCCTTTCTTCATTCTATTGAAGTACTTTTTTTTTCAAAAGGAAATGAAAAGTAAAAATTTGATTCCATTTAGGAGTCTATTCATTGTTCCAGTTCTGGTGAATGTTTACATCTCAAGTTCTCCTTTGCCTTTCTTTACTGTTTCAATTAAAATAACACTTAACCAAGTTCACATTCAGTGAATTTTTATTACAATACTGAAGTTTTACAAACTTCATTGAAAACCATATTTTAAGAGAAAAATGTACAGTGTGTGTGGACATAGCAATTTGTGAGCAAAACAATTGGACACAAGTCAAAAAATGTACAAGAAACATTTACAGTAATACTGTTTAAACACCACTTTAACATAAAAGGAGGGCAAAGAGCAGAATTCGAACTACTTCCAAATCTTTACGGTGCTAGTGCAATCATCAGAATCTTGCAAACACCATTTCATTATCTACTACTAAGGCTCAGCTGCTGTAGAATGTATAGGGCAAAACACTAATAAGCAGCTATGTATGTAGTACAACAAATGAAAATGCTGATAAGACAGTACACAAGTTGTACTGGATATTTGGCACTTAGTAACGGGATGGTGGTTTGTATTTGGCTTAATAGACTATAATATGATACAGCTGTATTTCACAAACTGTACAATAATGATGCTGTCCCTTTATACCCTTAATACAGTGTTTGTAGACCCAGCTACTATTCATCATGTTCACAAACATTTAAAAAAAAACTTATTCAGGATTTGCAATGAAAATTAATTCCGCACTTCATTTCCAAAATGCATTTGATGCTTCTGGCTGGCAGTTTTCAGGTTAAGAAAGAAGGTGCTTAAATTTCATTCTCTCCAATATAGGTTCTGACTCATGGTTGTTAGTGTTGATGGAAATTTTGTTCCCTTTATATGTAGTCAGGCTAATCTAGTATTAGACAGTGCAGATGACACAGAAAAAGGTCACCTTATCTTCTGTCCTACAGGAATCAACTAGGCCACTCTCTGCAAAGATAAACGTTCATGGCTTTCAAATCTCCATCATCTATAAATATTTAGTTTAGATCTCAATTGTGTATAGCAAAATGTTAAGAGTTACAAATGATGCAACAGGGCTATGAAAGATCCCAAATACAATTGAATATGAGGGAGTAACTGCAGAGATAGACTTAACTAGGATTAAGGCACTAGGAAGGCTGGTCATGCTACTGGATCTCATACCATTTAACATTGTTCTGAAGGAAGTAGGAAACAATAATGGGAATCAAAAGCTTCTCATTCATCATCCTTTTACAGTCCAGTCCAACGCTTGTGGACTGAAGAAGTTGCCCATTTTAGTTGTAATACCAAAGGGGAAGCAAGTGGACTTGTAAATTGTTGACGTTAGTTATAGGAAGTGTACTGAAAGACATTACAAAGTATAAACTTATGGCCATATGAAGAGTTCAACAACATACTTTCAAGACACAAAGAACTTGCTGCATTAATGTGATTAAGGAAGGGACTAAATTGAGACACATTGGCCAAGGATGATAAAAATAGGTTTGACATATGTTAATTTCTAGGAATTGAGCTAGGTAACATCCTGGACAATATTTGTTTTTTATTAAAAACCACCTTTAAACAAAATTTTAAACAGACAAGTATCATGGTGGACATCGAACTTGTCATTGAAGATTTGTGAGCAGAGAATTGTCTTTGCTAAGATTAAATCTGTGGAGTCAGGTCACAGATGTAACCTATAGATTTTTGAGTTAGTACTGTTGCCTGGTCACCTATCACCTTTAATAATTTGTAATCATTCCAAAGTTCCAGATGGTACAAATAGGCAAAGGTATTGGGAACTGATGCTTAATTATAACTAAATAATTTAAAGCGTGGCAGATATCCTTCAATGTTACAAGCCCAGCAATATTGATTAAGGTTTGGAAACTAAAGGAATGTTTATACTACATGGGCACTTAGTAGGGTTACAGAGAAAAGGAAAGGCTTAAGACATAGACCTGATAAATCTTTAAAGATCCAGGAGAAGTGTAATGGTATTATTGAACATATTGCTTTACTGGGGATAAATGATACAACTGAATGTAACCAGTGTAATCCTTAAGGGAGGTGGAAAGAGTTACATTTGATTGAGTTTCTATTTCAGAGCAATTTTTCCAAATCTGAATTTCAAATTGTGTTCAATGGAAGTTTTTGTTTTGCTTGATGGATTACAAATGCTTCTCGACTCAAGTGGGTCTCCTGTTAAGTAACAGGCAAACTAAACTGATGTGGCATGCATCCTAAAATGTCCCTTAAACAAAGCTGAAATAGAGGAATATTTTAAAAACCAACACCATTAACTTTGCATATTATTGTCTTTTGGATTTTGCATATGCAACTAGCAAATTTTAAAACATGTTATAAATGCATCTTAATAAAATTATCTTCACAAGAACAATTTTGTTCAGAAAATGTTACATAATGCACACTGTAAATTTGAACGTAAAAATTAGTCATTATCAAAAAAGGTACATTTTGCACCACTATTTGTGTTTAAGTCTATAAAACCTGTCTGATAAAGTAATTGCATTTGAAAAGTACATTTCTTTGATAAACTGTACATGATAGCTTCTAATAATTAAAGCAGAATTGTATTGTAGTTCTTTGTAATTGCTCACTGAATCAATAAGAGCTTTAAGTATGTTTTTACCTCAAAGAGTGCAATGTATAAGGGGTAGGTATAATAACAAAGGCTTGGTGCTCATGGAAGAACATACTAGCTATATACGCAAGTACAAGGGAAATGTACAAATCATAATGGGAAATCCATGCAATAATCCTCAACACTGTCTTGCTCCACGATGCATGCATGCCACATATGCCAGAGCTAACAATATGTCAACATCTGTAAAACTACCAAGTTACACAAACAAGGTAGCTGCATAGATCATATTTTCTTTAAATTAAATACACCTGACTATATCATGATACCTGGGATCAGGCACAGATTTTCAGATAACTAATAAGAGACATCACCGTGTAATACAATTCCTGGAAGGTAATTATTATTTGAAATCCTTTCACAAGATAATTTGTGGAAATATTGGTACCTGTTAAGACACATGCTTAGAGGGGAAAAAAATAAGGTACCCATTATTCAAATTTGTGCATCAGTGCAACTTACATAAATGGGAGTGGGAGAAAGTGCTTCTAAAGCTACCCACTATATTCAGTGATTGCTCTCTAATGTTAAATATTTGCTGAAGTCTTGAACAATTTATCATAACACACAACCATTTTTGTGGAACACCAATATTTTAGTCCCAACGAAAATATACAATTAATATAAATTTTATACAGGTTCTTTAAAGGGAGGATATAAATTGGGGACCAACAGATACCTGTTTTAGTGATTAAAAATCCTTCATAGATATTAATTCTAATTAACCTAATTGTTAACAAAAGTCTTCCAATATTCCAATGCTTCCCATTCTGTATTCTACTTATACAGTGTCTGTGGGATACCTTTCTGTCACTGAAAATAATTGCTGTTTCTTTAGTATTAAGGAAAGTTACTGCAGGGTTCTTCAACATTCCCATTATAATATGACAGTTGGTGGGTCACAAGTTTTGAAAAAGTCAATAAATGGTGTCAAATGTTATAAAGTTATCGGGTTGTGAACGTCTACTACAACACCATCACCATGTATAGGAACTACCACAAATATTTAGGTTTATATCAATTTGAGACAAAAAAAATAAATATAACCAAATGTCTTTTTATATTTACTGCCAGCTGCTCCACAGAAGAAAAAAAATCCTTTACAGTTTCATTTCCATGCAGCAGACTGTCCTTGTGTTACTACTGCTTTTAAAGTGCCATAATATGTATAGTTGTGGGGAAGGTGGAGAAAAGGGAAAATGATTGTCATAATCTTATCTTGCATGCAGAGTCTTGGAAGGACCATTTCCATTTGGCAAAAGTACATCTGGCAAATTAATGAACACAACCTTTTTACTTTTAGCACATTGGGATAACCAGCTTCTACAGTTGTAAAGGTAGATTCATTTTAAATTATAATTGGTGCTGAATCCTACATCTCCAAGTCCAACCAACCATTTCAACAGAGCTCATTCAATGTGAAGGAACTTCTTGATACTTCCCATAAGAATTTTGGAACAAAAGTACATATAGGAACCAAACTGTAAACCAGCTATAAAAGAGCATCATGGTATTTGAAGACCAGAGAGCCCATAATAAAATCCAGCACAGTATAGTCTCTTGCTCATTCACATTCTACATACAAATGTCGGTTCCTTCAGCAAGCAACACAAAAACACTCCCACACTTGTTATAGGACAGAAATTTCCATGCTTGCCTACATAAAGCCACTAGATGATTGATTTGAGTATGTTCCAGGTTCTCTTGGATGATCACGTGGAGCTGTGTGTGTGTAATTCATGTCATCAAAAATACTTGGATAAACTTCATTACTGTTTCCATTATTGCATCCATTTTGCATCTGTTGAGGCAGAGAAAAATCTGTTTTAGTATTTTTTTATTATGTAAAAAGACCTATTGCCAACATTAAATGATATTTACTAGATATTGGAGAACCAACCTAATTTTTACAATGCAAATGAGGTTGTGCCGTGCTCAGGTACAGACCATTACTCTCTCTGAGCTGTGACTCTGAGTGGGATTACCATCTGAAGCAAAGGGTAACTAACTTGCCCTGGCTGCAAATTCAGAGCACTGGTTGACCCTCATCATATGTACATTTGCCTGTAGTTGCAGAGCCTTCACTGGTGTGAAGAGTTGGGGATTCTTGTCCCCCAGATGCTCTTTGCTCTCCTACAGGATGGCTGTAATATAACAGGTACAGTGAGTAGAGTAAGTCATGCAATCTCACCAAGGGCACTGGCTACATACAATGTGCAAATTAAAAGGGGAAGAATTCTTTCTTTTGCCAAACAAATAAGATTCCTTGTCAAGCCCCTAAACCATGACTGCAGGCTATCTCCGAACCACAGGGTAGTCTGCCATATTGACAGATCCATATGCCAATGCCATCATTGTTTTCTAACCAACAAATTTACCTTTCCTTCTCCATGAAGTGCCTGTGCAGCAGAAGGCTGAAAAATTGAAGTACATGGGTCTGGGGACAAGAACTTGAGGGCTAGAGAAACAAAGGACTGCCCTGTAACCTTCACAACCAAAGCATAGTCCAGGAACAGCTCCAAGGCTGGAGCTCTGTCTGCCACAGACCTCAATGAAAACCTTGGCATCTAGACAATGCCCAGCCCACTGAAGCACAAAGGATTACACGTACAAGACAGTGAGGATAGGAAATTCTGGCCACAGCCCCTTCAACCTCTATTAAAGTAATCTTCAACTGAAGGCCTGTATATTATCCCCAACGCTATGCACTCCAATCTCCTATTCATGGAGATGCTGGATTACAGCCAAAACTACCATTTCCCAAATGGAAACAATTACCCTTCATCTCTAATCTCAAACACAAGTTTCACAATTCTGCAGCACAGTTCAGCAGAAAGAGTTCAAACCCAGCAAGTAATTATGGATTCATCTTAATTAGTAGGGAGACTTCCCCTTGCTATCTTTGAGAACATAAGAAATAGAAATGGGAGCTGGCTATTTGGCCCCTCATACTTGCTCTGCTATTCAATAAGATCAATTAATCTTTTACCCCAGCAGCCTGTTCCTGAACTACCCTATATCCCTTGATTCCCTCAGTCTCTTGAAAATATTCAGCAATAAACATCTACGGCCATCTTGGGTAGAGAATTATAATGACTCACAACTATCTAGATGTGTTTCTACTTCTGTCTTGAATGGCTGACCACTTATCTTGAATCCATGAGTCATCGTACAATACACTTTCCCCTGGCTGGGATATTGAGAACTATGGCTCAAACACTCTGCATTTATCCTGACCAGCCCTTTATTTTTTTACATTTCAATGAGATCAGTTCTCATTTTTCTAATCTCAAAAAAGTACAGGACTCGTCTGCTTATTCTTTCTTCTTTCAAAAGCTTTCCATCCAGGAATCAATCCCAGTGAACCTTTGCTACAGTTCTTCCATTGCAAGCTTATCATTTTTTTTAAAATAAGGAGTTCAGACCTCTATCCCACATACCAGGTTAAGTTTCACCTGGGTTCTATGTGATCATATAATTGGAATAAAATGACTTTACCCTTGTATTCAAATTCTTTTGCAATAAAGACCAAAGTTCCACTTATTTTCCTAATTGCTTGTTGAATCTGTATTTTAACTTTTAGTGTCTTGTGCACAAGGGCCCACAGGTCCTGTGAACACCAACACCTTTCAATCTGTCACCACGTAAAATAAACTCCACTAAAGTAAATGACTCCATATTATTACACAATATACTCCATTGGCCGTGACCTTACCCCCTCACTTAGTCCATTCATATCCCCCTGAAGTCTTATGTGTCCTCATAACCTAGCTTGGTATCAGCAAACTTTGGTAAATTGCATTTAATTCCTTCATCCAACTCATTTATATAGATTGTGAACATCTGTGACCCCAGCATCAATACTTGTGACACTCCATGGAACACTGTGCAGTATAATTTTAGCAGTCTAGTGCATGGCACCTTTTCAAAGGATTTCTGAATGTCCAAATACACCACAACAACTAGTTCACTCTTATTAGTTACAACCTCAAAAATTTCCATAAGATTCATCAAACATAATTTCCCTTTCATAAACCCATGTTGACTCTTCCCAGTCCTATTGTTATTTTCCAAGTGCACTGCTGAAACTTCTTTAATAATAGATTTCAGCATTTTCTCTAATACTTACATTAGGCTGACTAATCTATAGTTCCCCGTTCTCTTCCTCCTTTGCTACCCTCCAATCTGAGAATGTATGGAATTTTGGAAGATCCAACCAGTGCACCTGCTATCTCCACGGCCACCTTCTTCAAAACCCTTAGATGCAGGTCATTAAATCCTAGGGATTTATCACCCCTCAGTCCCATCAATTTCTCCAATATTTGTCTTTTTCACTAATGCTTATATCTTTGAGCTTACTTACTTTAAATCTGTATTCCTCTATTTCTGGGAGGTTTTCTATTAAGAAACAAAATATTTAACTCCTCTGCCGCTTCCTTATTCTCAATAGAATTTCTCCTACCTCAATTTGTAAGGAATCGACAATACTTTCTGCTATCCTTTTTCTTTCATGCATCTATAAATGATTTTACAATCAGCATTATTGTAAATCTTCCTAGCCTTTTTTCAAATTCGACTTTCCCTTTTCCTATGAACTTTTTGGATCTTCTTTTCTGAAATCTGAAATTTTGCCATTGCCAAGGCTTCGTGCTTTTTTGGCAACTTTATAACCCTTCATCTTTGATCTAGAGCTAACTTTAACTTCTCTTGACAGTCATGGCTGGATCACGTGGTATCTGGGGCAGAGTTTATATATTGCATTGGGTGCCAGCTTACAGGGCAAACAAACATCAACAAGAGTAGTGTGAAATTGGTATCAAATACAACATGCGACACATTTGGCATAGAACACTGATTAAATTTGATAAGATATAATATTATAAGATATTTAATTTTTAGTCACATGTACAGTACATCAAAACACACAGTGAAATTTTTTTTTACTTTACTCAGAATGTGCTGGGGGCAGCCCGAAAGTGTCACCACTCTTCCAGTGCCAACATAGCATGCCCACAGCTCCTAACCTGTACTTCTTTGAAATGTGGGAGGAAACCAGAGCACCCAGAGGACACTCTAAAATGCTGTAATTATAATTTGTATTCAAAATTCCGACCAAATTAAGACCATTGCTCTGCAGGAAAAAAAAAGTGATACATGACACTGTTTGAAATCAATACTTCTTTTGCTTTGGCTCCATTCTTGTGAAAGTGTTTTACTTTATATTTGTATCTCTCGGATTGACGTGGTTTGGGAAATTTCAAAATATAAATGTTATTTTGTCTTTAACTTTATCACTTGCAGAACTTGCATTTCCCAATCTGAAAATCATGGGTTCTTATTTCATTCCCTCGGCTGGAATGCCTAATCTAAACTGACATTGAAGAACTATTGCACACTCAGTGATGGCATCTTTAGAAATTCTTGCTTTTTCAATCTTTTTTATTAGTTTTCAAATCAATACATATTAATATAAAGCATCAAT
>JARFYF010000084.1:62599064-62615450 GCA_030265395.1 Rhina ancylostomus | reverse complement strand
ACATGCACACTTGGAATATTAACAGAGAAGTACAAAACTGTGATAATTGAGCTAGTTATTTTTGAGATCCATATACATTATTGAAAAAGAAAAACCTACCTGGTGAAATCCTAGATAGTCCTGAATGGTGGAAGATGTGTAAAAAACTAAACCTTCAGCCGTAATCACCAGCACAAATCCACTGAGAGCCTGCAAAGTAAAAGAATAAGGTCAATCAATAGATCAATATTAAGATAAAAACATTTTCTACAATATGGTAAAGAGTACCTACTTGTAAGATGGAAGCACAACTTGCAAACCAGTAGGTATTTCATAGATTCATAAGAGTCTATGTACAAAAACAGTCCCTACAGACTCATCTCCTGACCCCTCAACACCTTTCCACTATTTGCAAAGCACAAGTCAGGAGTGATGAAATATGTTCCACTCGCCTGGATGACTGTAGCTGTAAGCAGCCCTTTCATCCTAAGCATTCATTCTCTCTACCACAAGCACATAAGGGCTGCAGTTGCTAACATCCACAAAATGCACTGCAATTATTTGCCCAGTCTACTGCAAAAGCACTTCCCAAATCGATAACATCTCCCACCAAGGAGAACCGGGATAAGGTACAAGGGCACACCACCACCCACTGATTTCCCTCCCCCCATTTTGGAGTCAGACCCAACAACAATGAAGGAATGACAATATAAATCTTGGAAGTCCCTTCAAAACAGCACCATTAGACTATCTTCACCAGAATAACTGCAATGGTTCAAGGAGGCAACTCACCACCACCTTCTCAAGGGCAATTAGTGAGAGATAATAAATGATAGCTCTGTAGGCAATATCCAGATCCCAAGAAAAAGAATGAAAAAAGCTTTGTGTGATTCAATGCCATATAGATTGGAAAATTTCAGTTTGGTTCTGCTCTATCCTATTAGTAGATTACAACGAGGCAACAGCTGCCTTCAATGACTAAAGGAAAGAAAATCACCTAAAGCAAATGCTTTCTAATCCAATCCATTCATTTATATGGAAAGGGAAAATCATTTTGGTTCTGGCTATAATCTAACTAGATCAAAATATTAGTCAAGACCATCATCTAAGTGCAGCATAAAAAGTCATCTGAAAAATGCAAATTGATCTGCAAACAACACCAAGCCTTCAGCATTCCACAAGTCATAGCGAGGAAACTGGAAAATATAATTGGGAACAATGAGTATCAAGTCACTATGCCTCAATTTAATGAAAAGATCTACAATTACATATAATCAAAATAATACAGCAAAATACCAATTTTATGCCAATTCAATTTAAATGGATATTGCAACTGGCAAGTTTATTAAAAAAAACTGGATGAAGAAAACCACTGAAGTAACATAAAAATATTACAAGAAATCTAATTTAACCCTGGAGCAAATTTACTAAACAATTTTAAAGTACAGGCCCAAAAAGGAAGTCTAATTTTTTTAATACATAATTAATAGATACTGGTTAAAATGTCCTTAAAATAACATCACCACTTCTAGCTTTCCCTCCAAGTCACATACACCATTTGACTTGGAAATAATATTCCTTCACTGTCACTTAGTCTGAATCCCACATCACCCTACCCATCACCAAAAGGACTTTGCCAACACCCTCTGGAGAACAACTGGGAATGTACATTAATGTTTGAGCAATAGATGTCACAATACTATTTAAATCCCAAAAGATGAATACATTAAATAAAATGCAAATTATTGCTTTGCCAATTTGCAATTTTTGGAGGTTTTTTATTGTAGTCTCAATGCCAAACACAGCTACACATTGCAATGACAGATAATGCATTAATAATTTTAAACCAATAGTATCGTGCTGTAAAAAAAATGCACTGAATCTCAAACAATGAAGAATAGAGATATAAATTACAAACTATGCAACTTACACTTTTCTCTCTTAACTGAATAAAACAGTTGACTGATGAGAACAGAAAGAGCAAAGCAGTTTTACAATAGGAAGCTACCCAAAATTAGTTAAGAAAAACTGTCAATGCAAAGAAAATATCAGAAATGCACAAAAAGTTCTCAAAGGAAAAATTACACCGAATGCTGAAAAACACATAGCTACTTAAAAACAGAAAATGTTGGAAACACTGAGCAGAACAGGATAGTATTTAAGGAGAGAGAGCTAATATTTCATATCATCAGAGAGTTCTTCAATCTGAAATAGTAACTCTATCTCTCTTTCCTTGGTGGAGTGTTTCTAGCATTTTCTATATTTATTTCAGCTTTCCAGGATCAGCGACAAATATTTCATCTATGTAATGAACACAACCCATTCCAAATGAAGAGTTTTGCAATATCTGGCTGTCAGAAATATTTTAAAACAGTTCAAAATCTTTTGACAGCAGGAAGCTTAAATGAACTTGGCAAAAAAACAGAGTTAAAGGGGGTAGCAATAGGAAGTGTAGAACAAAAGGATGGGCTGGAAGGGGTGTAAATAGGAGATGAATATTATCTGAAGTTAGCAGAACAAGGACAAACTTGAGTAGTTGGTCATCACTCATTAGGGCTGAATCATTGATAATTACATCAGTTTTTTGTATTAAACCATGTAACTCTGAATATCCTATAGTTGCTAGTCTTTTCATGTGCAAATATGGTGAACACTCTTTGTTACCCCATCATTGCAAATAATTATCTAGACAAACTTGTACAAACAAGTGGTCATCCAACAGAGTGTGCTTCTTTAGGAGATGACAGAAACATCTGAGAACCATAGATTCACTGAATGTAAATAAAACCATTTTATTTCAAAAAATAATGGCCTGGATTTTAGGAGAAAATATTTTCAGATCTCTGTGTAACAACTAATCCTTCCCTGCATAAACTTCTGCAAAAATCACAATTTCTACACAAGTTCTGAAATTTCAACATTGCTTCAGATGTTGGTGGTGGTTTTGCCAGATCTGCTTCAAATGTTGAAGCCTGTAAAGGACTACAATGTTACAGTAGTTCCCCACATGTTACAGTAACAACTCTGCTCAAACAAAAAGTTAGACTCAACACAGCAATAGATCTCACATGGCACCAAAGAAATCTGCATCAGTTTATATAATATTTTTCAATATTGTTTGAATTTATTAACATATTTGTCTTTTTGCATTTTATATGCTTTTAAAATATATTTAGTAGTTTTGAATGTTTCTGAGAAAGAAATCAATGCTTATGACAGTTTTGACATCCAGCTAAACGAAGAGATTTGGCTTAGCTGACAGTCCTTCCCATGCAGTCCAATTACATGACTGAAGGCTCAGGCAATGTGCAGGACCTTGCCATGACAGATCTCCAATCAAGCTCGAACTTTATTGCAGGTCAGCAGGAAACAGTTGACAATTTCTCAACCAATATATTTGGGGAAACAACATGTGAGTAATTTACAACATGGCATATGGCAAATGTGTCACACTTGAGAGGAACTTTATTGTTTCCAAAGCTCAACATCACTTGGGTCTTCTTTACCTATAGTTCTAAAGCAATTGCTATGATAAAACAACTGCCAGGACGTAAAAGACAAATTAAATTTTCTTTAAATACTAATGTGGCATTTAATTTCATTGCAGAAAACCAAATAAATTCATGACAGAGTTAATTATTCCCAGCACATAGCATGAAACCATATTTTTAACAGGTCACTTAGTACAATGGAATACAGATCATTTACTCAGGATAATAAAAGGCTAGATGTTAAGATATTTCTTTTATGAGTTGCTTAGGCCTTATATAAACATATTTAAAGAAAATATAAACTACAAGTGGAAAAATGGATATAATTAGGATGCTGTTTGCTGAGTGATAACTGTCAATTGGTAAAATATTGAAGATTATTTGTAATGAGCTGCAATTTATTCCTGCCATTTTGATGCCATTGTAAACCATAAAATCAAAGGTTAAAATTGCTTATCAATATTAGCAATAGCAGATTTTGAAATTGTGACATGCATTTAATTGCCAGCAATCTGGCAATGTTAGATAGTTCAAATGTGTAACCAAGTACTTTATTTGGTTCACCACTGAGCAGATGTGCCAAACACAGTAATACTGCAGATATGTGATAACATTAATTGGGATATTCAATCTGAATATCATTGTAATACATAAAACTCTGAGGCATTCCTCATAGTTCACTGAGCACATCAGCAGCTAATAAAGCTTTCAATAGACCTTTTATTAGAAAATGAAGGAAATGAAGTGAAAAGTTTTGGTGGAAGCAAAGAAAAGAGAGAAAAGAAAGGAAAGGAAAGCTGAGAGAGGAGGATATACTGAAGGGCTTGAGTAGCTAATCACTCTATAATTAAGAGTTAGTAGTCTTTAGGAGAGAAGACAAAACATTACTTGGAAAAGAGTGCTGGAAATACAGATCAATGGAGAGAGAAATAAAGTCAACCTTTTGGACCAATAACCTTTTACCTTTATTTAAGGTGAAATTTGATGAAAGGTCATTGGTCTGATATTTTTTTTTCTCTCCCCAGGGAAGGTCTCTGAACTGCTGAGTATTTAAAACCATTTCTATCTTTGTTTCCCAGATTTCCAACATCAGCAGTTTTTTTTTGTGTAAAACAGGGAACTTGCACAGCAAAGCAATAACATTAGATAGGTATGAGAACTTGGACCAGCCACACAAAATTAACCAGGAAATAAAGCAGCATCCACACATGCAGATACTGAGAGTGGTTGTCACCACATTCCTACTTAGCTGCTTCTGACGTGGATACCTTGGTGATCCAAGCAGCGGCAGGGCTTCCAAATAAGGAGCGAGGAAACTCTGCCCTGAAACATGTCTGAAAGCTCTGCCTGCAGCTTCATCAGCTTTAAGCACTGCAAGGGGCTTTTAGTAATTTTTAAAAGTCTCTGACAGTTAAAGACATTAAAAAAATGAGAAAAATTGAAGAGACTAAAATACAAATTATTTGAAATATTGAAGTGAAAGAGAAAGTGAAATATTGAAATGAAATACTGATATATACCTAAAACACAAATAATCAGAATTATAATAATAAGAAAAATGTATAATAAGAAGGAAAATGAATAATAAAGGAACTACTCTTCTCCTCTGCTTGACATCCACTGCCCAGAAATCCTACAGAATAGACCTTGAACCTTGCTCTGAGTCTACCCTGACATTAGATCTGACAGACAATTCTCTTGCATAAAAGCTGGGAATCCCAGCAAGATGGAGCTATCCTGCTGGTTCAATAATGGTGCATTTTAACAGCTGCAAAATCACCCGCACTTCAATAAACTCAGCACTTCTGCATTTGGCAACACCTGTAAGGAACATGTGAAAACTTAGATACTGATGGTTCCATTTAGAACTGATAGCATCTGTGAAGAAAGCTGAAACATTGTTAAGGCACACAGAATTGCTGCTACTCACATAATATCAACCAAATAATTTGCAATGTACTGTTGAAAAACAAACAATTTTAAGTGATAAACAGTATTCTTAGCACAAATAGCGAACAGGCACATATACCTTAGATGCCTGAAAAATTGAACCTTTTGAGTGCTACATACTATTTTTATTCTTCCACCTGAGGTGATGCTAAATGGAGATCATTATTAATTGGCCAAAGGCTTCAGAGCTCAGTTTTCGAGATTCATACATCACAGAAACAGGCCCCTTGTCCCATTTGATCCATGCCAACCAAATGCCCACCCAAACTAGTCTCATTTATCCATGTTTGGCCAATATCCTTCTGAATCTTTTCTATCCTTGTACCTATCCAAGATATCTGTGACTTTGCATCTTTTCAAGAGCTTAATAAAGAACACATCCAGTTAATGCCATTCCAATATCTTCATGACATCAAGATACAGAAGATGGACACCAGCCCTTACAACCAAAGTGCCAATTTGTAATGTTCCTTTCAATAATTATTTTAATGAGCTGGCTCTGAAAATTTTTTTCAGCAACAATTAAAGATAAAATTTCTTTTCAAAATCAAAAGGCAGTTATTTTAACAGTTTACCAAGAATATTCACATGAAATAATAGTTTCCTGTATTACTTATATTTCAAAATTAATACTCAAAACTGAATATCCTTCCTTAGTTATTCCATATAAATAAGACAAATGCAGAATTAGCAAGGCCTATGACAAAGTCCCACATGGAAGGCTGCTCCAGAAGGTTAAGTCGCTTGGCATTCAGGAGGAAGTAGCCAATTGGATTCAATGTTGGCTTAGTGGGAGAAGCCAGAGAGCGGCAGTAGATGGTTGTCTCTCTGACTGGAAGCCAGTGACTAATCGTGTACCACAGGGATCGGTGCTGGGTCAGATGTTCTTTATCATCCATATTAATTAAGACATAGAGTACAGGAGTTGGGATGTTATGTTGAAGTTGTACAAGATGTTAGTGAGGCTAAATTTGGAGTACTGTGTGCAGTTCTGGTCACCTACCTACAGGAAAGATAGCAATAAGCTTGAAACTGCATCAACAAATTTGTGGATGACACCAAGACTGGGGGCATAGTGGACAGTGAGGAAAGCTTGCAGCATGATTTCGACCAGCTAGGAAAATAGGTTGAAAAATAGCAGATGGAATTTAATGCAGCCAAGTGTGAGGTGATGCACTTTGGGAGGATAAACCAGGGTAAGACTTAGTCAGTGAATGATAGGGTTCTGAGATGTGCAGTAGAATACAAGGACCTGGGAATACAGATCCACAGTTCCTTGAAAGTGGCATTGCAGGCAGATGGGGTCGTAAAGAGAGCTTTTGGCACTTTGACCTTAATGGATCAAGGCATTGAGTACAGGAGTTGAGATGTTGAAGTTGTACAACATCTTGTTGAAGTTGTACAAGATGTTAGTGAGGCTAAATTTGGAGTATTATGTGTGGTTCTGGTCATCTACCTACAGGAAAGATACCAATAAGCTTGAAAGAGTGCAGAGAAAATTTACAAGGATGTTGCTGGCACTTAAGGACCTGAGTTATTGGGAAAGGTTGAATAGGTTAGAACTTTATTCCCTGTAGCACAGATCTTAGAGGTATACAAAATTATAAAAGGCATAAATTGGGTGAATGCATACAGGCTTTTTCCCCTAAGGCTGGGTGAGACTAGAACTAGAGGGCATAGGGTTAGGGTGAAAGGTGAAATATATGAGGGGAATCTGAGGGGGAACTTCTTCATTCAGAGGGTGGTGTGAGTGTGAAACAAGGTGCCAGCAGAAGTGGTAGATGCGCATTCAATTGTGACATTTAAGAGAAGTTTGGATAGGTACGTGGATGGCGGGGGAAGTTGGAGGGATATGGTCCTGGTGCAGGTAGTGCAACTAGGCAGAAGATCAGGCTGGCATAGACTAGATGGGCCGAAAGGCCTGTTTCTGTGCTGCAGTACTCTATGATTTTAATTAAGTGACAGCCAAATATAACAGGATCTATTTTTTCCATTCCTTATAGTTAAGCAAGAAAACTCAAAGAAAGCTTAATATTAGTTTCCCATAGTTTATTCAAACAATACCCTTTAAGAATAAAGAATGTAGATTAGCAATAGCTTGACAGCGTTTGCTGTGGCTGTCAGTTGAAATAAATAATTTGAACTCAAGAATTTACAAGTGACTTGGTTATTTTTCATATTTGTTTTACCATTACAATTATGAAACCAAATTAGTGCATAACAATATGATAAGCAAAATACTTTGGTTGAAATGCAAATATACTACCTCACTGCCTTGAGGAAATTAAGTTCAGTAACTATTTTAGAATTAAGTTAAGAAACTATTTTGTTTAAGTAACTATTTTAGAAGTTAAAAATTTAACATTTTTGTTCTGTATTGTTGTACAGGTTAAACTTCTACAGCAATATTATGACTCTATTATGTTTTAGCAACTGTTCAGTATTTGCCTTGTGCATAGAATTCAGTTCTCCCAATAACTTGTGCAAGTCAGTTTCATGACATTAATGTATTAAACAATAATACACTTAAAAAAGAGGCCATTCTAGATGACATATTATGCAAAGGGTAAGGATTATTTAACAATTATGTTGTGTTGAGTTCCTTGGGGAAGAATGAGCATAATATTATACATTTCTTCATTAAGATGGAGAGAATAAAAGTTGATTCTGAGAGTGGGGTCCTGAATCCAAATAAAGGAAGGCTTTGAAGGTTTGAGGTCTGAGTTGACTATGATAGATTGGGGGGGGCATTACTTAAAGGGTTGACAGTTGATAGTTATTAGATAATATTCAAAGAAATAAAGAATGTATATGTAAATTTCAACACTTTTCCATTTCTGTCTGACACAGAAATAAGTCAGGAAAGATGGTACAACCGTGGCTTATGAAGCAAAAGTGGAATAGTATTAGATCCAAAGAGGAGACAAAAAAATTGCCAGAAAAAGCACCAGGCCAGTGGATTAGGAACAATTTGAAGTTCAGCACAGGAAGATAGAAAAAATTAAAACAAGGAAGACGGAGTGTGAAGGCAAACCTGCAGGGAAACAAGAACAGAACAATTAAATAAGTTTTGTCTTCACAAATGAGAAAACAAATAACTTGTCAGATATGTTGGGGAACCTAGGTTCGAGCGAGAGGGAGGAGCTGAAGGAAATCAGTAAATAAATAGCTGTGAGGACGTTATTGGGACCAAAAGCTTACAAATTCTTCAGCTCTGATGATCTACTTGCCAGAGTGCTAAAAGAAATGGCCCTTGAAATACTGAATGCTTGAGTGGTCATCTACCAAAATTCTTCAGACACTGGAGCCATTCCTACAGATCAGAAGGTGGCAAATGTAAGCCCACTATTTAAAATAGGATGGAAAGAGTGAACAAGGAATTACAAACTACTAAGCACAACATCAAGGGCGAAGAAAGTGCTGGAATCTATTATTAAACACTTAATAACAGAACAATTGGAAAGCATTAACAGAACTGGGCAAAGTCAGTATGGGTTTATGAAAGAAAAATCATGCTTAACAAATATACTGAAAGTTTTTTTCCAGAATGGAAGCAGTGGATAGAGTAGAACCAAAGGATATGATGCATATTGACTTTTAGATACTTTTGATAAAGACACTCGTAAGAGGTTAGTGCACAAAATTAAAGCACATGGGATTGGGGCTGACGTACTGGCACAGAGTGAGAATTTGTTGACAGACAGACAAAAAAAAGAGTAATTTTTTTTCTCTGGCTGCAGGCAGTGATTACTGTGATCACTGCAGGGATCTTGGGTCCCAATTGTTCACAATATACTGTATATCAACAATTTGGATGAGGGAGCTAAATGTAACATCTCCAAATCTGCAGATGACAAAAAGCTGCAGGGCAAATACAAGATGCAATGAGGATGCAAAGAGGCTCAAATGTGATTCATACAATTTGGGTGTGTGGACAAATAATTGTCTCTTTTTCAAGCTTTTCTTCTTTAAGTATCCACTACAGCTCTTGTCATGTGTTCTCATATTTCTGACCAGCTTTATCTCGTATGCTGATTTTCCATCCTTATTAATCTTTCAATTGTTCATTGTCATTTTTACATTCTGTCCAATCTCACCTGCCACCCATCTTGGTGCACTGACATGTCTTCTTCTTTGTTTGATAGTAATTTTAACCTCTTTAATTAACCACTGATGTTGGGTCCTCCCTTTAGAATTTGTCTTTCTTGTTGGAATATTTGCATTCTGTACATTCAGAAAGATCCCCTTCATTGTCCATAGTGCATCTTGGCAGACTGATTCCTTTACCTAATTTGCCTGTTCACTTCAGCTAGTTCTGCATTCAGACCCTCATATTTCCGCTTAAGTTCAAAACACTAGCCAACACATTCTACTTTTCCTTAAACTGAATGTAAAATTCAATGACATTATGATTGCTGCTATCTCAAGGTGCTTGTATGATGTGGTCATTGATCAATCCTACCTCAGTGCATAATACCCAGATTAGTATTTCATTTAATTATACAAGGACAGCTAGAAGGTCAGAAGATTCAATAGAATTAATTACCTTACTTGTATGTAAAGTATTAGTAAATGTAAAGGACTTTGAAAATTGCCTAATCAACAGTTATTTATAATACACAGGCAGCAAATTGTCTTGTGATTTAATATTTATATCAAAGAATATCAAATGAGTGTGGCATATATAGCATACAATTTTGAAATGCTCCTTACTGGTAGGCTTATAATCACATTAATTCAGCTGTAATTTTGGATACACCCAGCATTCAATTTAAATGTGGTCAATAAGTAAATGCTATGTTCTAGAACTTGCATGAATAGTCCACATCTAATCTTAAATTAAACCAATCCTTTGCAATTTACAATAAAATCCTTTAATTCAAAAATTGTTTTCAATAACTAAAGCAAAATTACTAATCATGTTATTATCCTTGTATACGTAATAATTTGTCTAATGTTTGAAATCTTGCAAAAAATATTTTCTAATCTTTAAAATTTAATACATTTCTGTGTTTAACTGTTCAATAATATTCACTGAACTATTTGCATGATTTATCAATTCCATGCCAGTGAGCAATTTGGTAACTGCTACTGGTACACTGATAAGATAATTATTCTGATGGGAAGGGGAGTTGGAGGAGATTGAGCACAAGCATGAACACTCGGCAACGTCAATGGCTGCAATTTCCTGTGACAAAAATGAACTGCACTTCAAATCAAAACTACCAAGAGGGTGGAAAAAGAAACTGTACATTCAGGTAGCTGTGGGAGGATAACTACAAAATTACCATGTGAATAAACACAGTGACTGAGAGTATTCTCAATGTGAATGTCACAATATGTACCTATAAATTCTAATGCAGTCCAAAGGGTGATCTGGCTGGGCCCAGCAGCTGAGCACCTCAGCTATGTCCAAAGCCCAATGCTCTGCTGCCACTGACCGGGCATTGCATATTTTTGAGGCAAAACTCTGCCTTTCATGGGAGGGATGTGGTTGGCAATCATGTATCCATCCTGTGGTTGGAAAAGAGGTAAACAGAGGCTGACATTTAGGGAGAATATTAAATGGTGTGATTGCACTGAGGGATTTATGCTGCAGGGGAGCAGAAATTGGATAGGGACCAGCAAAAAGGATCTCATGGGGGTGGGGTTAGGATAACAAGATCAGTAGAATCATCAGCAGAGGACTACCAAGGACTAGATTCAATACAGATCAAAGGGAAAACTGGGGAATAGCAGACTGATGCTTGCAACTCCAACCACCGTGGGGTTGAAGATTGCCTGGAGATCCTCACCTCTCCTCCCTGCCAATGCCTTTTGCAACCACTACTTCACTCTTCACCACTCCACAACCCCTCTTCACCCTTCTCCAATGTTTTCTCCTACACTTGCTCCCCACCAACCCGTCACTCTATCTCATCTAGTCACCACCTTTGTTACCATTTTCCCCTGACAACTGGCTCCTCAGCAATGTTCCCTTTCACATGTTCCTTCCAAAACAAGGAGCCTCGTTCGCCAATCAAATGTTTAGCTCCAATGCCAATCAACTCTCCAGCCCTGCATTTGGTTCTCTCTGTACTCTCTCCTTCTCCCTCCCCACCTATTTTTTCTCCACAATCTTGCTCCATCATTTCCACTGTACAACACCACAGGAGTTCAGATGGAAAAGGCTTCCGAGCTTGTTTGTGGATCTCACACAGAAGTCCCAATAGGGTCTAGTGTCTTGTCTCAAAATGTCACGAGTCTCTCATGGAGCATTGCTTTAACATGCATTCAATTTCCTATCCCAAAATACCCCAACAGTTCAGATGACACCAAGTTTCTGTTCTCAACATGAAAATTCAGCAGTTTGTATGCTATCAGGAAACAATTTTGATAATAGCTACAGGAAAGGGGATGATTGTTTCAATATTAATCAGAAGGGCTTTAACCTTTCATTAACCTTTTGAGTTCACAAAACATTCACATTTCCTGAGAAGCCAGGAGCAAAGTCAGGAGCAGGTCTGACACTAACTCATCCAGTTAGCAGGCAGAAAGGAAGCATTGGTTGGATTACAAAGGAAAATATATCAAAATTAGAAATACATTTGCATCTACACATTTACATGAACCCCAAGGAACCGAATGGAAGTACAATCCATTTACAGCTTACAAGTAATCTCATGGACACAAGAAATCTGAGAAGTAGGACATTTGGCCCCTTGTGTATAATCTTGTATTCAATAGGACCAGAGCTAATCTTTTACCTCCACTGAGCTACTCTCCTGCATTAATCCCACCTCCCTAGATTCACTTAATATCCAAAAATGTATCAATCTGCCTCAAATATATACATCCATTGAAACGCCACAGTCCTCTTGGGTACAGAATTCCAAAGATTCACTATCCTCTCGAAGAAGCAATTTCTTTTCACCTCTGTTCCAAATGGTCAACCATTTAATTTGGGAATGTGATTCCTAATTCTAAGCATTCCAGCCAGGAGAAACATCCACCCTGTCAAGTCCCTGAACAATGTTGTATCTTTCCACGTGATCACTGCAAGAGAGTACGGGCTCAGTCAACAAAATCCCCGACCCGAGAAGCCAATCCACGGAACCTTTGCTCTACTCTCTTTCTATCGCAAATAAATTCTTTCTTAAAGAGATCAGATTGGTACACACTTATTTCTGAAACTGTCTCACCGAAGTCCTATATAACTGGAGTGAGGCAACTCTATGCATGCACAAATCAAAATTAAGGCAACACACCATTTGTCTTCCAAATTGCTTGCTGTACCATTCTCAACTCATCAGAACATGAAGCTGCATGAAGCAATGCTGAGACAAATTTAAGGTAAACTCCAAGGAACACTTGCACCACAAACAGGCCAAGCAATGACCTTCTCCAACAAGAAAGTGTCCAACCACCTACTCTGACAGTCAATGGCATTTCCATCACCAAATTCCCTCACCCAGGAGGTAGTTTTTTGTTAACATGAAACTCAACTGGATCAGCCACATAAATTCTAGGAGTGCAAGGCTGGGTATCCTGAAGCAAGTAACTCACTTCCTGCAAGGTCCAAGCCAGGAGAGTGATGAATACTCTCCACTTGCCTGGACAAGTGCAGTCCAATAACTGTGAAGCACTCATCAGAATTCAGGACAGAGAGTGCACTTGATTCTCACCCCATCAATCAACCTAACAATTTGTTCCCTCTACCACCAGGGTACAGTGCCTACAGTGATACACTAAAGATACTCTGACATTGCCTTCCAAACCTGCAATTTCTACCACCAAGATGACAAAGGCAAAAGGTGCACTAAACCTCCATCATCTTCAGGTTCCCCTCCAAGTTGCACACCATACTGATTCGGAATATGTCATTGTTCCTTCATTGTTCAACTCCTGGAACTTCCTATCTAAATGGCATTGTGATCTTTCTGGTAAAGGTAATCCTGCAATGGTTCAAAAAGGCAGCTCATCACCACTTTCTCAAGGGTAATTAGGAATGGGCAATAAATGCTGGCTTTGTCAGTTACATCCTGAAAAATCAATAGTTTTTTATGCAAGTGTGGGTAATAAAAAAAGAATTGTGATAAAACATTGGTCCTGCTTTTCCAACTCATAACCTCAAAAGAATATTCTAGGTCCTGAAATTCTATTCAAAAAGCTCTTACAATGAGAGATGAGAGATTCTGGAACAAATGGATAAAGTGGTTAAGAAACCGACAACAATGGAAGTACTATAATAGGACAATAAAAAATGTAGTCAATGCCAGCTAAAGATATAGGTAATTTGCAAATACTTGCATTATAATTTATTATAGAAGGTGAAAACATGTAATGGAAACAACTTGGTACACGAGTCTTTCCATGTACATGCATCCACTTCCTAGTTAGTTGTAAACCAGTTTGCCTGCCTTCCCATCTGTTATAGAACAGGATGTGGGGTAAAATAAAAGAATGTTTCCATAATAACATTTCTACATTCAGGATGCAGCACAGGGTTGCTTTTTTTGCAGAATTAAAACTTTTGGGATGGTAGGTTATCATCAAATGAAATTAAAGTATAAATTTCTATGAATTAACAAATACTATGAAGCAGAACTTGGCAATGTTATTTAACATTTATATTTAGAATCCACTAACGCCAATCTGTCGCAAGGTTTGAGTAAATAAAGCTAGAAATAATGTTTTTTGAAGTCTCACGCACTTTAGATGTAAAATGCAATTTAGCATATTGTGGATTGAAAACACAAAACAAAAACAGCAGTAGTAATATAGCTTCAAAGCCTTAACACTTATAAATAAGTCACAATCAAATAATGTTTGGACAAGATTTCCCCTGTACAGCAACTCTTACTTGATAAGTCACGCAAGGGCCATTTATCTACACTCACAATCAATAGAGTTCATGGCGATTGCTGCGATAGCAAACAGAACATTAAAAACTTGGCAGACAAGCAAATGGGTTTGGATTAAATTCCACAGTCCCAAGACTAAGAGATTCTGCCTATGGTTGATTCATAAAAAGCAATAAAAGGATGCTGTTAACTGCACTTGCTAATAAAATTTCATTTGATAGAAGCAATCAACATAAATTACCTTAACCCATTGAGCTCCAACATAAAGTGCGAGAACACCCCAGAAATTCATGCTTGATCAACAGCATAAAACTTGCTATGCAGAAACACCTGCGAGTCCTACACCACTTCCATACTTCATGGTACCAAATCCAGCTACTAGTATTTTTCCCACTTAGTGCTATCAACTGGTGGTAAATTTCTACGCAATGTTTTCCAGCGTAAATTCTAAACCTGCGTTTTATGTATTCATACAGTACCTTTGCCCCACGGTTATTGGTTTATTTTAAATAATGCACAGTTATTAGCTTTCTCTATCATGCGTAGCTTCTCTTCAATTAATTCGCAGTTATACATCACTTTTAACATAAATATCTTACTTGCAGAGGCACATGAACACCAAGCCTAAACAGAGATGGATTTTGAGGGAATGACTGAATGCTTTGTTGAAAAGGAGAATTTCAAGTAGGGTCTTCCTGAAACAGAGGATTGTCACAATGGTATTGGAAGGGAGTTCCTGAGAACAGGCCCTGAATATTTCTCTTAAATATGTTTAGCTTCAGGATTTGGCTACTGCCAGCAAGGCCAGCATTTATTACCAATCCCAAATTTTCCTTGAGAAGGTGATGGTGAGATGTCTTGAGCAAGTTTAATCCTGCTGGTGAAAGCATTCCACATAGTACTATTGGATAGACAATTCCAGAACTTAGACCCAGTGGCACTAGTACCATGATTCAAAAATCAACATGTTGCATGACCTGGAGGGCAAAATACCCATTGGCCTTCTCATTTTTGACGGTACAGATTGCAGATTTGGGAGGTGCTGCTGGAGTAACCTGTATGAGTAACTGCAGTGCATTTTGTGGATCATACATGCTACAGCCACTGTGCATCAGTCATGAAGGGAAGGTTGATGGGGTGCCTATCAAGTGGGTTGTTTTGTCCTGGATAGTATTGAGCTTCTTGAGAGTTGTTTGTGACACATTTATCCATCATACTCTTTATTTGTGCCTTATAGATGGTGAAAGGACCTGGAGTTTTAGTAGGAAAGTTATTCACCACAAGATACCTAGTCCCTAACCTACTCTTGAAGTCACAGTGCCTGTGTTGAATTTCTGGTTCCCCCAGCATATTAATGGTAATCATTGGATATATAGGGAAGGTGTTAAGCTTTACTCTTGGTTGGAGATGGCAGCTGCTTGACACTTTTGTGGTATGAATGTTACTTGCCGCCTATCAGCCCTTGTCCAAACGTTGTCTACGTCTTGCAGAATGCAAACACGGACTGCTTCAATTGCTGAGGAGTTGCAAACGGAATTGAAAATTGTCTACTCATCAGTGAATATACACATCTCTGACTTTATGATGGAAGGAAGATCATTGATGAAGCAACTGAAGATGGCTAAATACACTGCTCTGAGGAACTCCTGTACTGATGTCTAGTGCTGGGATGACTGATGACCGACAACCACAACCGACTTCCTTTGTGCAAAGTATAATAAGGGCAAGTGATGCGTTTTCCCTTTGACACCATAGATTTCAATTTTAGAAGGACATTTTGATGCCTTCCTTGGTCAAATGTTTCCTTGATATTAAAGAAAGCCTCTCTCACCTCACCTCTGGAACTGAGTGTTTCAGGCAAAAGCCAAACTGGACAGTGTTGAGTCGTTTGTTGGTGAATAAGTCCGACCTCATAGAATTGATTGCAGTTTTCATCATTTTGCGAATGATTAAGAATAGAGTGACTGAGTGGTAATTATGTGGATAGGATTTGTGATACTTTCTGTGAATGGGACATACCAGAGCAACTTTCCACATTGTAGGGTGGATGCCAATGTTATAGTTATACTGGGACAGCTTGGATAGAGGCACAGACAGTTCTGGAGCACAGGTATTCAGTTTTA
>JARFYF010000084.1:62554128-62567889 GCA_030265395.1 Rhina ancylostomus | reverse complement strand
ATATTTTTCCAAAAGAGGACAGGACCAAAACATGTGTGTCAAAGAGGCCACATTCCATTTACATCCATTACATATAGGATTTATATGGTTATAAAAACGAGCTAGCTTATCTTTGGACATGTGGGTCCTGTGAACTACCTGAAATTGTATCAATCAGTGTCTGGCACACATTGAAGATGTATATTAAAACAAAAACAGCTATAAAATCCCCAAACCATTTGCAAGTCAGCACAAACTCACCTACAACTTTATTAAAAGACAAAAAGGTTATTAATTCAGAATGTTATGTATTTAAAAATTATATCCACAAAAAGAGATCCATAAAACGGTCTGGTCTTCTGATACAATATATCTGGTATACACAGAAACATTTTACACTTTTGCAAATAAGAGCTTGTATAGTGTACAAAAATAATCAGTGCACTGAAACTTCAATCTCAGTTAAATTCCTGATTTTTAATTTTTTTAATTACTTAATGGTACGCTTCAAGGATGCTGGAGCACAACCATTTGAAAAGATAGATTTAATTCATTGACATACATTTTTTTTTAAACCTGACACATTAAAAAATAAACAAATGTTTGTTGCAGGGTATTCAATCAAAATTCAGTTCCACATAATTATTTTAAAAGTTAAATGAACTAAATATATTTTTATAGACTTAAATTTGTCAAAAGATACTTACACAGTTACACCAGAACTCATTCTATTTAACTAATTGAGCATTCAGAATAGCATCCCCAATATTTCCAAATCACCAAGAGTCTAATATTTACCAGTGCCTAATAGTATTAAATCATATTGGGAAATCAAACACATTGTAGTAATAATTTATCAATAGTGTTTACTCACAGCTAAATTATCACTTTAATTTATGAAAAAAGAATAAATCTCATGATTTTCTTTATCCAATGAAATAATGATGTAGTACAATCTATTGAAATACTGATAGCATACATTAAAAACAAGCACTCACACACTATAGCCAAGGTAATCAATGAACTGATTGTTTAAAATTTTCTGCAAAAATGAGTAAAAATATTGCAGACCAAAATGGAATTTGTTGTATCTGCTCAAAACAATATCATGGTACACAAAAATATTTAGGCATAGATCTTAAATGAATCAAACAGACATGAACAGTCAGACAGGCAACCTTAAATCACAGAAAACAAAATCAAATTATTCCTTCCATTAATCCTTATTAAAGGAACAAACACTTGTGAATCCAACCCATTTGGACTCTGGACTTCCGCTGGCATTGCAACAGTTTAGGAAATTTAAAGCCATAATATTTCTCATGGGTAATGAAAATAAAGGGAAATATTGGTTGATACACTGCAACATTGTACAGATCGGCTCTTAGGTCACGTTCTGATGAATATTCTTGTTGCAATTACTGGCAACCAAAATTAAATGAACTATTTTTGTCAGAAGGAAATCTGCTATGTGCCCTTCAAAATCAATATCCACAAGGGACAAAAGTAAGTGAATACTGGTCTTCAAGTCCTCTGAAGCTTCAAAAGTGTATTGATATTAATCACAGGGTAGAGAAAGAATTTGGCAATTGAAACATGTTTGCAGACTCCATTTAAGTTGCACTCTGCTAGTCTCACAGTCCAGCATTTACCACAATTTTATGATTGTTATGTGCAAATCAGATAACTGTACCAATTTGCAGTATTTAACATTCACTTTTCCCTCATGAATTCCAAAGTAGTAAATTAGTAAGTAACACCAAAAAGTTAATAGAAAAAAAATCATACCATTAAATTTAGGAAATAATAAATCACGAAAAGTCTTAATTCCTGTTCAAGCCTTCACTAAACAATGTGCATACTATCATAACAGGACTAAACTTGTTAATTCCCCAACAGTTCAACATTTTTTTGAGCAGCTTTACAACACAAAATGTTCTGATCTGTAAGCCAAATTAGCTGAAATGGCAGTAATTGAAAATGCCCTCAGCATCCATGTGTGTACATGCATCTGCTGAAGAAAATAATACCTAAAATATCAGAAACATTGCTTCTAAGTGTGTTTCAGTGAATTTCATTTGAATAAATACTTGGACTTAGACATGCTTTTTCAGCAATGTTGGGGCCTGCCACAAACACAACTTTTCCTAGACCAGGACCTGTGGAACCAATGATCAGCTAAAATAAAAGAAACAAAAAAAAGTTACAACAGGAAAAGTACAGGAAAAAGGACAGGTAAATTGGGAGAAAGGAAAGTTGCTCATTCTACACAGTGCTACTGTATGATTACATCGACAGTTCAAAACATACACCAGCATAATTGTAACTGTAAATTAGTTATCACAAACAACATACTTGAGAGACAAGGTCAAGCATTTATAAAAATCTCTTTTATAGAGCAAAAAGATAAGAGAAAAGACAAGGCTGACAATAATCACAGCAATATAAAATGCCCCAGCAACTTCTGACTTGGAAAATGTAAGAAATAGGTACATTTCTTTAACCAGCAATTCGTTTTCAGATCTGTTTGGGAATGCTCACGTTCTCTGGATATCTTTTCAGATATATACCTCTAATCTTTCTCCCTATCAAAAAGGGATTCAGTTAGTGTAAAAATCCAATTTAAAAACTGTTTAAAAAGAAAGCACACCTTGAAGTGAAAATAAGGCAATTTAAAGCTGCAACTTCTGCTTCACACAGCTTGAAAACCACTTAAGATGGTCACCCAGTGGGTTAGGAAGACATCTGAATAACATGATAAAACTAATAACATTGACAACCTTGCAGTTATCCATTATTGCTCACAGATCCTTATCTCCTGTGAGAATTTAAGTATCTCCACCTCTGATGAGTAAAAGAAATGTTAATACAACGGCGAAACCATCAGGAAGACAAACACCATATGGCAACTAGTTGTTGACCACCAAGCAGCAAGTGGTGACTGGCATTCTGAAACTTTGTTGTTATTTCTGTTTCTCTCCCCGTCCCCTCCAGATCTGAGAGTCAGAGAAAAGTTGCATAAATAAGAACACACCACACCCTCCATGGCCCTTATTGGACACAGTAAGAAATGGGACTGTGCCAGTTAGGTACACTATTTTGTAATAGATTGTTTTATGGGAAATGGTGCAGCTCTACAATTGTGCTAAATCTTGCTAAGAGAAGGAAAATTTAACCATACAGAAACTTACCCTTGTCCAATATAAAACTACATGATGATGATGATGATGATGATGATGATGATATACTTGCCCCATTTGATCTTTTCCCTTCTCTCTCAAGGAAAATTTGGAAACACCAGAACAGCTCAGATGTGCTATAATGACCCTACTGTCTAGGTGAAAAACATCTAATAAACCTGGAGGAATGAACCAAACTTAAAACTTTTTTTGGCCCTGTATTGGGCAGTTCCAAAATGGCCAGCTTGAGATAACTGCAAATCATCCATAAATGCCTGAGTATGCAATGAAAGATATTTCTCCCATGCATTTTAAAAATAACCAGTTGACTCTACATCAGTTCAGGGCCATATTGCTTTAAAACCAAATCACTGCACATCCTCTTCACCTCTTTGCACAAAATCTGCAGCAAATCATTTGAAGTAATGTCTTATTAAAAGTAACTACTTGATAAATAACTCCTTTTATGGTCAGAAAACTGGATTTTTAATTCTGATCATCTTACATTTCCTCAGGAGGTATTGTTAATAGCATGTACTGTAAATGATTAAATATCAGCAAGCCTTAGCACAAGAATAAATTTCAAATAAATGTACAACAAATCAACAAGACCTAATACAAGCTTGAGAAACAACATCTGAACACGTTGCATCCTTCTAGAACCAATAGCAAATATTCCAAATTTAGGTAACAAGCTCTTTCTTTCTATCTGTATCAGAACTGGCCATTTATGCCAATTGTCCATCTGTGATCTTTGCTCAGATTTTCCTCTCTCCATTAGTTCAGCCTAACCTGCAGCACTGCTATTGGCAACACACACAAAAGATATATAATCTGCCTCCATCTGCCACATTAACCCATTCAGTCTCACCCTGTCAGAGATATTCCCTTTGTCCTCTCCATTCCTCCACCACCTTCTCTGCAATTTAAAACTAGCTTGTTTTCTCTTTTCCAGCACTGAAGAAATGTCTCAGGCCAAAATGTTAACTCTTTAACCCTTTCATAGATGCTGCTTAATATGCTGATTATTTCCAATGTTCTCAGTTTTTAAAGCAACAAATCAATTGTTCCAAGCAATTTAACATCTTGATTCCATCAAAAATGTTACAAACATCAGTAGATGGGAGGCATAAAGGACCAAAACAGCAATATAACAGTTTAGCAGTACAGCATAAGAGGAAAATGTAACCAGTACACAGTAGGTCAGCCAGCAACCATATAATGAAAAGAAAGGAAACTTAATTCCAATCACCAGGCACAGCCTCCTTTCCTTGATTCATGTCAGCTCCCCATTCAACTACACCAGGAAAACCTACCCTGTCTAACCTCCTGAATTTCCATTATGCAGGGCCCTAAACGTTATATCCAATTGAAACAATGATTCACTTTCAGATTACTGCATTCACTGTTCATGATGTAGTCTCCACTACATTGGGGAAATGAAACAAAAATAGGATGGATACTTTGCAGGTGACCTATATTTAGCTTGCAACAGGTACCCAGAGGTTTCAATTACCATGCCATTTTAATTCTCCATCTCACTCTTAACCTCTGTCTTTGACCTATTACAATGAAGTCCAACATGAGCTCAAGGAACAGAATCTCCTCTTCTACCTTTGCAAATCACAACCTTCAGGACTCTACACTCACTCAACAATTCCCAATAACCAGCCAATTCAGTCTTGTATCTCACATTTCTGGCAGTTTGTTTTCTTTGCTCTCTCTGGTCTTCCTTCTCTTCATCTCTTATTTACACCTACTCTAAACATACCCATGTTATTCAATCTCTCTTGATGTCCACTTTAGCACAAACTTTCCTTTTTGTTCTCTTCACACCTCCAACCTCCACCTCATTTTATTCAACAATGGAAGGTCATTGACCCAAAACACAGATGCTACCTGACCTGCTTACCTACACCCAGCATTTTCTCTTTTTATTGTCAATTCCGAGTATTTGCAGTCTTTTGTTAAGGAAAAAGATCAGATATACAGGGCATCTCTCATCTCACTTTCACCATATTCAAAAGCTTGTTACAAACAAGGCAGGTGTAACATAACCGTTAATTTGAGCACTGCAAGTTCCCACAATAGCATTGTGGAAGTTTAACCAAATGGAGTCCAGAATAAATATTGATCAAGGTTACTTGGGATAATTCTTCTGCTTTCCTCTAAACAGTGCTATGGCATCTTTTATGGGCGCAAATTTGAAAGAGCTTTTCTGATGGTCCTCCACTTCTAAAAAATGCTTTGCAGTGTTCATCCAAATGTTGTTCCCTGGACTTGTGCTTGAAGCTACAACTTTCTGACTCAAGAGGTGAGAATAGTCACCAACTAAGCCACAGTCAACACAAATTGATGTTTCATGTATACATCCTTAGTCAAAAGTGCTGTGGTATCAAGAAGCTTTCGAGACTGTTGACTTGTAACCGCTAACAACAGTAGAATTCAAACATTGCAAATTAACCAGCAACACTTTTTCTACAATTCCTGACCTCCATACTGTGGCATCATTAAACTTATAGCTGCACAAGCACAACATCAAAAGGTAATCTTAAACCATTCAATTTATTCCTTTCAGTTTTAGGTCAACAAACCTCCAGGCCCTAAAACTCAATCCGGGCCCAGAATTAAAGTAGTACAATCTGGAGAATTTATGATGGGCATGCATCCAATAAATTGGCCCAAGAGATAAATCTACAGTATAGTTATCTTACTGCAAAACACCAGCACCCTCTTTAATTAAGCAAGGCAGTTTTAACATGATTTTTTAATAGCCCAGTACTGCAGATTAATTTTTCAAAAATTCTCATGTCAAAAAGATTATATTTCAAAAGTACCTCACTGAATATCTTGAAAATGCAATAACACACATATGCAATGTTTTTATTCTAGATTTACCAGATGTATTAGCAAAAAATTAATAGTATTTATTACCATTCTTTGAAAATAATTCATACAAAAAGTTACACAGAAGAAAACTTTGATCCACCATTTAAAACATTTCCTACAATGCATCCTCCATGATGTGGAGAATGATGATGATTTTGTTTAAATAGGTTCACCAATTAAAATAAATGCTTTTAAAAATTAAATTTACAGACAAAAATTATAACTATGCAAATGTTCCATTCTATTTATTTTACATATCCAACTGATTCAACTAACCAATAACTTATTCACAAAATATGTGGAAAGTATTGCAAAGTGATAAAAATGTTTGTATTTAAGTATTTACTGATATGCATTCTTGAAGCATCTCCTGAATATTAAAAAATTAACCCATAATGGGCAATAATATAGATCTGAAAAGTACTTATTTTAATGACATGAAATCCTTACAAACAAAATTGCACACAATTAAAGCAGCAGTGTAGATAACCAGGCCCCTCAAACATGCCCTGGTATTCAACATGATCTTGGCTGATCTGCCTCCATTTACCCTTCTGTGCCAGTTCTGTCCAAGTAACTTTCAATTTACCAGTCTTTCAAAATTTTACCCACCACCTCTTTAAATATCTTCAGTGATCTCAACTCCAAAACCCTCTGGGGTAAAGAATTCCTAATATTCACCACCATCTGCAAGAAGAATTAATTTTTTTAAAACAGACTTTGGTTTTAAATGATTGTTCCCTCATTTTATATCTCAGTTCCCTCTTCAGGATTGTCCCACTAGAGGAGACATCGCAACATTTCTCCTGTCATTTCCTTTTAGGATCTCATGTAAGATCACACCTCATTCTTCTAAACTCCAAAGAATACAGGTTTAACTTTTTTAGCTGTTTGTGATAGGACAGCTCTTTTACCTCAGGAATTAGCTCAGTAAATCTGATCAGGGTTGCCACCAATGCTACTTATATCCTTTCTTAAACAAGGGGACACAGTACTCCTGGTATGTCCTAACCAGTCCCCTGTTCATTTGTAACAATACTTCACTTATTTCTAAACTTCAGCCATTGTGCATTAAAATCTATTTGCCTTCCTAATTACTTGCTGCATCAGTATGATAACATGCATAAGAACACTTATATCCCTCTGTACTCCATTCATTTGCATTCTCCATTTACACAACAGTTTGCCTTTTCATTTCTCCTACTGTGCCAGTAGGAGAAATTTTTTCATGTGTGACCTCATACTTTCCCATATTAAATTCCATATGTCCAGTTTTTGCCCACTAACTCAACTTATCTATATTCTGCTGTAGAGTCCAAATATCATTGCAGTTAGCCCTCCTACCTATTTGTGCATTATCAGAAAACTTGGATACCTTGCACGCTAACCTCTTCTCTAAATTATTAATGTAGATTATAAATAATTATTGACAAGAACTGAGCCTTGGGGCTCTCCAGTAGTTATGTTTGCAGTATGAAAATGATCAGTTTATTCCCACTCAATATTTTCTATGTGATAACAAATCTTCAACACACATCTGAAGTGCATGTGCAGTGGCTTCCTGATGTGAAATACAAACATCAGTACATACAAATAAAAAGGTTAAAAAAAAACAGCAAGTTAACAGCACTAACAGGCATAGAATACATGTACAACTCATGCCAGGTGGGTGCCCTCTCCCCACACAGCCCAGGATCTGGGCTCAGATCATTAAACAGCAAGGTGCAAGGGGAGCTGGCACATAACAGTGATAATATTCGACTCATGGGATTTGAAAAGTAGGATTCATTATTATAGATGTAAATCTTCAACTCATATTAACACATTTCCCCCACTAGCACAAAATCTTGTGTATCAGCCTTTTACATGGCACCTTACCAATTGCCTTCTAGAAACCCAAATCCACTACATCCACTCTTTTATCAACTCTGCCCATTATATCATTGAAGAACTCTAGTAAATTTGTCAAACATATCTTCCCATTCATAAAGCCACATTGACTAGTTTTAATTACGTTAATGTTTTCTAAAGGATGAGCTGTTTTTTTCCTAGATCATAGACTCCAGCATCTTGCCAACAACAGCTGTCGAGCTAACAGCCCTGCAGTTTTTTTGGTCTCCCTTCTTTGAACAAGGTTGTCACATTCAATGCTTTATAACCAGATAAAGAGCCGGAAACTTTGACATTTTACAACTGTTACTTAATCTGGTTCCAATTTCTGCTGCACACTTTTGATTGTACTTTTTGCCCCTTCCTGTCACGCTTTGACTTTCTTTCACCCATTCACTACCCCGTGCCACTACTCTCTCATTTCTTTCTGATTTATTAAACTTCCTGTCACTTGAACCCTTCCCAATCTCTAATTAGTTTAAAGCCCTGCCTTTAATCCCAGATATGTGATTTTCCCATCCCAGTGCTATAAGCTCTCTTTCCCCCAGTACAGTTGCTCCTGTCCCATGAACCCATTTCTCCCACACTATTCTTTGAGTGATGCTTAAACTTCTCCAGCCTTACTTACTCTCTGCTAATTGGCACATGGCTCATTTTCATTTACGGACATAGACATGTATAAAGAATTCTGAAGTAGCAACAAGTGCAAATTGTTGTTGTTCAATAATAACCTAATAATTGTCTTAGGTCCAACCCCTTCCACAAATGGCAAACTCTTTTTCAAATCAAATCTATAATGGAAGTTGTTGTTAATGCAATTCCAAATATGGAGTCAGAACAATTTCATTTCTGACTATTTGCCAGCTCCCAGGATAGAAAATTAGAAGCTGCATTTCCCCCCCAAAAAAAGAAAAACAAAACCCATCAACAGTGGCAAAGATGGGTTTTCATTCATGATTTTGGCCACAAAGAAAATCCAACTTTGTGCAAGATTCACTATAATAAATGCATTGAATACTAACATACAATATTGGCTTTATGCAAAAATAATTTAAATCCCAATCATTGATTTTTTTAATTAGCTCCCAAAAAGTTAATTATTTTTGTCCCTTTACCTCACCACCCTTCACCCCAAAACTTGTATCATATTCTGATAGTCACCATGTGGTGGGAAAAATTCAATTGAGATCTTTTGGGGAGAGAAAGGTCTCAAGTTAACTTCTGCAGTCACTTATGGGCTCCAGCACATTGTTCCAACTACTACCACCAAAACTGCAGTTGCTAAGAGCCATACCTGCAATGACACCTCTCTGGACCAACCCCCCAAAAAAAATCTACCCATCACCCACCCACTGCTGGGCACAACCCTGCCAATTCCCATCATAGGGCTCTTTCCCCTTTACCAATTCTGCTCCACACCAACCCCCACTCATGAATTCCAGCACACTCCCACCCCAACTCCCACGTTGCTAATACAAGTCTATTGAGTTGCCCAATTGGTTTAAAGTGTTAGGGTTGATTGATCAAGCATGTATGTCTGTAACCTACAATACTTAAAATAGTGCACTTCAGTGATCAGCAACCAATAACATCAAATGACCAAAACTTATAGAAGCTCCTATACTGCATAATAGGGGCTTCTTTTTAAAAAGCATTTAAAAACATAAATTAAAACCAAGCTATATAAAAAATATGCAGCAATACACACAACGTGCTGGAGGAACTCAGCAGGTCAGGAACATCGACTGTTTAATTCCCTCCGTAGATGCTACCTGACCTGCTGAGTTCCTCCCACATTTTGTGCGTGTTGCTCCAGATTCCAGCATCTGCAGAACCTCGTGTCTCCATGTATAAAAAGATGGATATGTTGTTCCATTGTAGTCAATCACTGTGATTAAAGTCTATTTTGATTGGATAAAATGGTTTTAATATCACACTAGGGATTTTTTTTAAAAAATAGCCATCTATAGTGACAACAATATTCCAAGACAGTAGACGTGATTGTGTAATACTGTCCATTAACAATAGCGAAGAGCACTATTGTTAACATGCAGCAAGGCAGTCAGCAGTGGCGGATAATCACTATACTCATGAAAATGAATATAACAAGATATCCTCCAGTGCTTGAATTTCTACTCTGCTTAGATTAGAAGTTGCTAAAATTTCTTTCATAAGTTTTGCTTCCTCTTCTTAATCAAACTGTTTTCATAGTAGATTTACATTGTTTGCTACATACATACAGCTCACTTCACATCAAATTCACGGGCTGGAGTTCACAATACAGGTTAAATTTTAAAAATAGTCTTCCTTCACAGTTTAATAAAATTAGCCAGTAATTCCAATGCAACTTCAGATTCATTCTTGGTCAGGCAAGTTCCTGATCTCCTCTGGTTTAGTAGCTGAAACAATAATAACTGGCAAAAAAATAATTAAACCGATGAGGAAATAGGGCACAGTATAGCATTCAGCTTTCCTATTACAGATTTCAACCAAGAAACTCTAGTGAAGAACATGTGTCGGGGGCAACATTTATGTTTCATGCCACTATAGGCAGTTAATTTTCATTGTCATTGTGTGCATACAAGTAACGACCACTTAGGCAAGCCCAAGAAACATGCATGAAATAAAGGCTCCATAAAAAACATCTACGCATACAATGACAAACATAACCTAGCATTCAACTTATGCCAGGGTTTAAATGACATGAAAGGATTAAATTTGTTAATATCAACAGGATCTGTTAAAGCAGTATCTAGCAGAAAACTTTCAGTTTCATGAGATGATATTTTGTACATTAATTTACTGGCATGTTTTAGGTCTTTCACATTATTAAGTGAAAAACAATAGTCAATTCTAATTAAGAATAGTGGAAAAATAAAACCACTATGTGATTAGAATGAAAACACATTTTAGAACAAAGAAAAAAAAGATAAGATAGCAGCATGGAAATTTTTTGAAGGAAGATAGACCATGTTGCCTGTCACTATCATTAACCTCATGATGCTACACTTTATTTCATCAGTTTGGGAAATTTCAATTATAATTAGCAAAGAATTCAGTGACTGCCAAAGATTAAAATGAATAGTTTCAGAATATAGACCTCTATTATAATGCCTTTCTGCCATTTATTAGGAGCAACAATTAAGAGATTGAGAAAGGGGTTAGAGTGTTGGAAGAAGAATGATGGTAGAGAAAAATGTTTTTTTTAAAGAAACATAAAACAAAACTTAAGCTGCTACCAACAGTTCATAAGTGTGATTGATAACTGGTGATACATTTTGCAAGCTGAAATCTTAAAAAAGGTAGTTAGGACCTCAGGAAAAAAAAGATTGCCAGAGGTGTATGTGACTCTAATATTTGGATGCCAACATGGATGACTGTGGTCGTGACAATATCTAACATTTTTGGGGATACTAGCATCAGAATAATAAGAGGATAAGAGCAGAATCCTATTACGATTTCAAATTTTGGCACCCAAAACATCTTTTTCCCCCAATTTAAATGATGCACCCATCACTCCAAGAACACACGAAAGAAATCAAAAGCCCCATGTGGGATTGCAATAGAAATGCCTTTTGTTTTTTCTTCACCATTACACTTCTATAATAAAACATCTTGGGCAACATTGCTACCCAAAGTCAAGTTCAAAAGAAATGGTTTTGCATCTCATTTGTGAAACTTCAGCTCAAAATCAAGGCAAAGTTATGCAGAAGGAGTGTTATGGGAGGCAGAGGTATAAATTTTTTGGGACAGGGCATTAAACTAGATTCACAATTCTCCTACAGATTAACATAAAATAACATGTGGCATCATTTTTAAAATGATTGAGGTGTTTTCCCAAGTGGCTTAATCAACATTTATCTCTCAACCAACATGACCAAAATAATCAATCATTCATTTTTCACGAAGTTGTATTGTGGAATTTTTCTTGCATGAGAAGATTTCTGCCAGCAAATTGTCTGGAACCACACAACATCCAGTGTTCCAACAAATTTCATAAGATTCAAAAATCTTCAAGATTTAGAAATATCTGGCAAGTTTGACCATACTAAATCATTGTCACTTTTTCCATTTCATGCAAACTGTTGCTAAATGGCTGACAATGGATCAAAGAACTGTTAAAATAAATTTGGATTGGAGCTAGTTTTTGGATACACATACTACATGTAGCCGTAGTATAGTTTGCATTTTTTCCAACCAAGATCATCCTAGTTTAAATGTAGCCATTTTAAGGACATTGACCCCACAGTTTACTGTTTCCCACCAATAGTAAAAACAGAAACTGGGCAGTATATGCATTATATTAAATATGTGACATAGTGGTTTTGGAAAACTATATTCTTCATTAGAAAAACCTGAAGGGAGATGACACCAAATAGTTCCAGAAACAACTGTGCCTTGAACTAACAATAACATATGCATTCTGAACTTACTGTATCCACTTTGGGAATTTATTCCCTGGTTACTTCAGCACTCTTACACTTTTCTAATCTTCATTTAGATTCAATTTTGGGTTAGCTAAACCAAAGCAATTACAAGTATTGGTCCAAACTGTAAGACTGAGGATCTTAAGCAACCACATATTTCTGCTTTTATTTTGGAAAAGTTTCTTTTTGGTTGTGATTTTTCATTTTGAGGGATTGGGATGGGCAACTTAAAAACTAGTAAATGTAAATTCGTTTTGCTGGCTTTTCTGGACAATTCCAAAACAGCTAGTTTGCTCAGTTTACCTTGGCAAAAGACTATTGCAGTCTGTTTCAGCAAGCATCCCTTGCTGTTGAGAGTTGCAAGAAGCAATTTCTTTTTGCTTTGCCTCCATTGACACCCACTCTAATTCTAATGCCATCCCCTGGGACTTGTATTTCCTACAAGTCACTGCTTGACAAGGACCACAAAGTTCTGTGATATCAACTAACCCTGGTTTGAGGAGGTTACCTAAACTTTCATAACATTACTTCTCTGATATTTGTTCCCAGAAAAGCACTATTCTGCAAGTACAAAAAAAATAACAATAGCATTTTCATTACTTTGTTATTTCATACAACAATGAACAAATACATGCTAAACTCAAAATTTATGTATACTCAGAACTTTAAGAAATTTAAAATAATGTTTTTGCTAAAGTGTATCTTAAAATCATTGTTTAATAATAACAGTAGCATGCTTCTGAGGGTTCACAGAAAATACTGCTGTAAACAGAGCCTCATGAACTGAAAACTTCACTACCTCGAGCTGCAATTTGGATTATGCCTTATTGGACTGGCAATCAGTTTCTCACTCCACAAGTCACAAGATTCCTACCACGTTCTTTTATATTCTTCTTCCTCCACCCACCCCCACCAAACAAAAGTAAGTACTACTCTAGCATACTGTTGCACTCAGATCTAATATACAGGAAAATATCAACAATAAAAAAGCCAAATGTCTATTGGCATATGCTGTTGCTTTTTTAAAAAAAAGTACAATTGCACTGATCTTTTCAGTGCATTTTGACTTCCGTGTGGGAATCAACTGTGCACAGAAGATTTAGGAGGCTATAAAGTAATACAGATGGGTTACATGGGAGGGCAAAGATCTGGAAAACAGAACACGTGAGAAAATCTGAATTGCCCACTTTGGCAGGAAAAACAATGAATAAACATATTATCTAAAATGGTGACACTGCAGTGCTCCAAGATACAGAGGGATCTGGTGTCCTGATGCACAATTCACAGGAGGATAGAATGCAGGTGTAGTGAGCATTTAGGAAAGCTAACAGAACATTATTGCAAATTGAATACAAAAGTAAGGTAATTATGCATCATTTCAAACAACCACATTTGAA
>JARFYF010000084.1:62518919-62531865 GCA_030265395.1 Rhina ancylostomus | reverse complement strand
AGTTGTGTCATACTAACTTGATTGAGTTTTACAAGGAGAGACAAAGATGATTGATGAAGGTAGAGTTATGGATATTTTCTACATGGATTTTAGTAAGGCATTTGACAAGATCCTTCATAGGAGCTTCATCCAGAAGATTAAGATGCATGGGATCCATGGTGACTTAGCCGTTTGGATTCAGAATTGGCTTATCCATAGAAGACAGAGGGTAGTGGTCGATGGGACTTAATCTGGTTGGAGGTCTGTGACTAGTGGTGTTCCTCAGGGATTCGTACTGGGATGAAAACGTAGATGGGTGGATTAACAAATTCACAGATGATACAAAGATTGGTGGTGTTGTGTAGAAGATTGTCAAAGGATACAGAGCAGTTGCAGATATAGGCAAAGAAATGGCAGATGGAATTTAATCTAGTCAAATGTGAGCTGTTGCACTTTGGGAAATCAAATGTAAAGGGGCAGTACACTGTTAATGACAAGACTCTTAACAGTTTTAACAGAAGGAACTTGGGGCACAAGTCCATAGCTTCCTGAAAGTGGCTACACAGGTGATAGGTTGGTAAAGGCGGCATATAGCATGCATGCCTTTATTAGTTGAGGCAGTGAGTTGAAGAGTCAGGAAATCATGTTAAAGCTTTATAAAACTCTGGTTAGGTTGCATCTGGAGGATTGCATTCACATCTGGCTGCCCCATCATAGCAAGGATGTAGAGGCTTTGGAGAAGTTCACCAGGATGCTTCCTGGATTAGAGAGCATGTGTGATAAGGAGAGGTTGAATAAACTTGGGTTATTTTCCCTGGAGTGGCAGAGGCCGAGGGGAGATCTAACAGAAGTTTAAAAGATTATGAAAAAGGCATAGATTCGATAGTCAATATCTTTTTCCCAGGGTCGAAATGTCTAATACTAGAGGGCATGCATTTAAGGTGGGGGGGGGGGGGGGAGGTTCAACGGAGAGGCGTGTCACCATTTTTGTTTTTTTTAAGAAGCAGAGTGGTAGGGGCCTGGACATGCACTGCCTTGGGGTGGTGGTGGAGTCGATTATGATAGAGGGGCTTTTAGATAGGCAGATGAACGTGCAGAGAATGGAGGGATGTGGACACTGTGTAGGCAGAAGGGACAAGTTTAGTTAGGCATTTAATTACTAGTTTAATTAGTTTGGCATAACTTCGTGGGCCAAAGGGCCTGTTCCTGTGCTGTACTGTTCTATGCTCTAATTAACATTCGTACAATGAAAAATAGGCAAAACAAATCTTTGTTTACCTCAAAATAAATGACTGGCCCCATCCTTTGTTAATGATCTCATCCAGCAAAATGATCCCTACTTACACTCTCCAAGCTTCCAATGCCAGTCTATTTTTTTTGGTGCACTGGGATTTCAGGCATATCTCACCCACTCTTGTCTACGATGCACTGTGTGGGATAAAGTTTCAGTTGTACGTATTATATTGCTACAGTAAACTGCTAGAATGTCAGCATGCATTTTGCTAGTAAGTTCCAAAGAACTCTGACATTTGCCTCCCTAACTGCCAGCAAGAATGGGACAGTCGTCCTCAACTTACCCTGTAGTAGTGGGTGCCATATCTGCAAAGACACTCTGCTGCTAGATTCCCTGTGGAATCAAACAGCAAATCTGACTCTTGCTGAGATTCCTCAGCATTTACTTTGGGGAAAATTTGGCTCCTGAACCCTACCAGACCTGAATTCAGAATTCTCATGACAGTGGGAATTTTATGGCTACAGAGAGGAAAGCATGGGGGATGATGTATTTTTTTTAAAAGAAATTAAACAAAGCCAAAATAATTACTTATGCAAGTTTTAAGAGCTTTTAGTTAATGTTACTTTTAAATAAATGTTTTATTGTTTTAAATTTTTTCAAGTTTTCTATCTTTGACAAGTCAGCAAAACTGGGACTGGCTTTCAAAGTTCCAGGGGTGTTTTGCAGGCAGGGCTTCTTCAGTACACCATTGGTACTCCTGCTACCGTAAAGGCCAGTAAGGAGAACTCTCAGTATTCAGACCAGGTTAAGTTCAGGAGCTACGGGAATGGTATCTGTGAAAAGCAAATGGGAGACAGTAGCCCTGAGTCAGTAAGATCTGGCCTTGGTGTTGCTGAAATTGTTTGATTTAAATTTGCTGAATATGCTGCAAGTGAAATCTTACTCTTTTATCTTGGCTAGTCTGTCCTTCCAAAGTTTTGGTTGCCATGCTGCAGACATCCATTTTTCTTTCTGGCTTAAGCTGCTTGCCCTGTCGTATTTCAATGTTAGCTTGAGTTCAGGCAGTCCTATATCCATGCCTCCTGGTCTTGGGATACGATGACCCTTCAGCCCACTACCAATGTTCATTCACTACCCTTGAATAATTCTGATCCATCTATATCCTGGTTCACTTTCACAATCTGCTACTCTGCCTCTTTCCCAGGACTAAAAGTTTAGCTGACAATGTGTTTTCTTCTTGGCAGTTTATAAACAAATTACAGTGGTAAAATAAAAACATCTTCTACCTGCTGGAAACCCATACTTGTACTGATAGACACAGGATGGGGGGGGTAAAGGCAAGTATGACAGAAAGAGATAGGAAGAAAGCAGAGGATAAGGACTGTAGGTTCCAGTTGAGGCAGGAGAGTAGATTTTGCAGTGTGAGGAAGAAGCACAAAAGGGAAGACATGGGAGTGAAGGGACATCAAAGAGGGNNNGGGAAAATAAACAATGGTGAAAGGAAGACTATTGAAGGAAGGGAGTGTTTAGTCACAGTGTGAAAACTGCATCATACCCACTAGTGGAAAATGCAATCTGAATGCTCACTATCACTCCATCTACCAACGCCCACCAGTGGAAATATTAGAAACAGAGAGAAAGGCAGTAAAGCAATGCAAATATGAGAAGGCCAAACACAGGGGCAAGATATATACATAAACATCACAAAAAACACAGAACAGGTAATAATTAGAAGTTTATATGATTGATGCTACTGGATAATATATTTAAATAATCCTCCCCATGACAGTTTTCTTTTTAAAAAAATAGAAAAGATTTATAAGAAAGGAATGATTCTTGAAGTACAGCTAGGACATGCTTTATATGGAACCAAAAAGCAGTGTCTAATGGTTTGTCAAAGCACACACATTTCTAACCACAACTAACCATAATAGTATTTGCATTTTGAATGTGGGAAGAGCTTTCCTAGCACAATTTTAAAGCAAAGACATCACTGTTTGAACAGTTTCACTTCACTATTGGCATGTAGAAGTGCTAACTGAGCTCCTGAAAGGCAAAAGGAGTCCAAACCAAAATTGGATCCTTTCCCTTGGGAAAGGCCAAAGATTATGAGCACTAGCAGATCGCCCATAGTTTTTTGCTGAAAAGATTACATGACACACTGCAGATTGCTTTGCAAGGAACCATTAGAATCTGCAATCAGCCATATAACATCTTATTATCAAGATGCCAACATGGTGCATTTTTAAAAAAATTTTAGGTAAGAGTTCAATTATTGCTTAGCAAAGGAGCTGCTCTTTGGAAACTGCTTTCAAATCCAGATTTTCAACAGCAAGTGGCCAGTTTTTTTTTCCTGGCTTTTCTTAAAAACATTGATTTCAGTCTACATAGTGACATCCTCAGTGTGACACACCTGTGCAAATTAAAAAGAATCTTACACCAGTTTGATAAATACAGTGTCACAGGGTTACTGTGGTTAAACCTAGCTAGATAGAACATGTAGGTCCAGAAAGTTAAGAATAACTACTCTGGATATCTCAATATGGCCAAAGTTTCAAGATTACCCACATTTAAACATGTGCCACATACATGATTAAAACTTAACAATCTGGCCATACCATTTGTTAACTTCTATGGCCCATGAACACATTCCCCTGAACTGGTAACATTGAGAGTATCTTTAGGATGGAATGCAGCACCTTAACAAGTAAACTGGAGTTGTTACAATGGTAGTTAATGAGACTACAAATCTACAGCTCAATACTGCCCATAATTAAGTGGTCACTTTTAAAACCTATCAAAAACAAAGCTGGTTAACAAAACAGAAATTATAGCTTTCATATTGAAAGAGATCCTGTTTAAGACTGCCTTAAAGCACAAATTTGAGGCATGCAAGGGTAATTTTAATTTATGTCTAGCCCATGCTAAATCAAGTTTATGACACAGCATATCAGTGCAAGAATCTCAGTCCTAATGCCTGGGAACCTTACTCAATGATGAGGGCACAAATTGAAGGCTGAATTGCCCCATAAATTTTCCCAAGATGAAATAATTCAGATAAGAATTCAGAAACAAAAAAAACTTATTGTTCAAGTGAATTGAAGTTTCAAAAGCATTAACCTTCCAGAAGTTAATCATGTGGGTAGTTAGCAGATATGAAGGCCTCTGCAATGAATACCTTTGCAGCGGCAGTGGAAGTTGGGAAAAAATAGTAATCTGATCAACTTAAAGATGCTGAATTTTAAAGTTGTATTTGAAATCACCAATTTCAAAAAACATTTATCACATCAATCACTAAGGAAACATAAAAGACTAGGCCACTCATCCTCTTGCACCTCTGCCACAATTTTATTCAATCTGCACCTCCACTCTTATTTACCATCTTCAGTATCCTGATGTTCTTACCAAACAAAAAATATCTTTCAGTCTCAGCTGAACTCTAACTTTGTGCCTTGTCCTGTATTCCCTCAGGAGAAGAAGTGCCATCTCTGGAGCTACCATATCAAATGTCAATCATATTGAGACTATCCTTCAATTTTCTAAACCACTGACATATGCAACACATCTATGAATTATCCATTTAAGCAGTGGTATCACTTTGACAGAAATGGTAACCCCACTCCAAGGGGAATGTTACTTCCTGAGCCAACGTACCCAAACTTCAGCTAAGCACTCAAACTCAATAAGAATTAATTAGTGATCTATACAACCAAAATCAAAAGTTTTTTTTTTAATTCCAATCTTTTATGGCTAGATTTCAATGAACCTCACTTTTTTTTTTGTTACACACAACATTCCACTGGAAAGTCAAAATTTCAATTCTGTCACTTCTGTTTTATAGTCATTATATTTTAATAACTAAATCTTTTGTGACCGGATAATAAGTAATTAAGAACCGAATGAAACCTGGCTGCAGAACAGACAAGAGCATGTTGGTGGTACAGACAGTCAATTGTATCAAATAAGGTGATATTGCAAAACATAGTTGTAAAATATAAACTAAAAGATGAATAAACATGCTTAAGCAGCTCTTTATCTAAATATCATTACTTTTTTTAAAAAATACTCCAGAGTAAAAGGTACATTAAATTTCATGGAATCTTCAATGTTCCAAACATGGACATTCATTTAGAGAATTACCACTGGATGTAATTGAGGTCACTGAAGACAAATTTCATAATCACACAAGTAGAGATTGTACATTAATCTTCGCATTCTCACAATCCCTAACTGGCAAAAGGGCAAAAATGCTGTGCAGGAATATCTGCTTGGATATATAGCAGTTCCACTAAGGCAAGGGATTTAAGGTAGCCTTTATCAATCACAATCTTAATCTTCCTTGCTCTGCTTATCTATTTGCAATTGGTTCCAGAATCAGAATTATTAATACTGTCTTATGTTACATAAAGTTTGTTTCACAGCAGCAGTACAGTGTAAAGACATAAAAAAAACTATAAATTATGAAATAAATAAAAAAGTGCAAAATAAAAGGAATAATGAGGTAGTATTCATGGACCATTCGGAAATCTGATGGAGGGGAAGAAGCTGCTCCTGAATCATTGAGTGCGAATCTTCAAGCTCCTGTATCTCCCCCCTGATGGTAGTAACAAGAAGAGAGCATGTCCTGGATGGTGAGAGTCCTTAATGATGGATGCTACCTTCTTGAGGCACTGCCTCTTGAAGATATTCTTGATGGTGGGGAGGGTTGTGCCAATGATAGAGCTGGCTGAGTCTACGACCCTCTGGGGCCTCTTGTGATTCTGTGCATTGAAACCTCTATACCAGGCTGTGATGTAACCAGTCAAAATGCTCTCCACTGTACATCTATAGAAATTTGCAAAGGTCTTTGGTGACATACCAAATCTCCTCAAACTCCAAATGAAGTAGAGCCACTGGAGTGCCCTCTTCATGACTGCATCAACGTGTTAGGGCCAGGACAGATCCTGCCATTATCTCCTAAATCACCAACTTTTTTGGCCACTTTGTTCTTTTCTCTTTCTATATTCAACATTACTCTTAGCTTTCCACACCACCCTCCGCTGCAGCCTCCAAGACACGAGAGTCTCTTCCAAACAGACCAAAAAGTCCAGCAAGTTCCTCAATTGGCACTGCTTAACAGACCTGATTAAGTTTTATTACTCCATTCCTAACCACCATTAACAACTCTCACTCTCAGCAGTGAATCTCTCCATCCTCCATTCCACATCACCTACTCCCGGTGAACAAATCACTGATCTGCTTCATGTTTCACAATTCATAATATCAGTATGGATAAATGAATTTACATCCTTGCCCATATACTACCTCATATCAAGCGCCATTCACCCTCTCCATCACTGACATAAATTTGATCCTACCAACAGTAATTTTGAATTTAAAATAATCACTCCATTTTTCATTTCCCACCATAGACTTGTTCTTAGCCAATTCCTTCTGTCCAATAACCCTCTGGGATTGCTGCACCATCATCATTAGCTTTTACATCCTAAACTCCAGTCTTCTCCATTTTTTCTAAAATTCACTTGCCCTTTAAGATTCTATATACTTAGCTTAACTGGCACAGAATTCACCCATTTAGCCCAACACATACTTTGTGGTGCCACAGCCCACTCAAGCTTCCTCATCAATATTGATCAATGTAAACTTCTAATCCCTTCCAACTAATGTCTTGTCCATCCTCCCCTTAAAGGCACCAACACTATTTGCCCAAGTCCACCTCACCAAAACTGGGCAAAAGAATTTCAGTTTCCTATTGGATTTCTTGATGCCAGTTTTATACTGACATCCTAAATTATGCTTTAAAAAAAAACTAAGTGAAACATTCTGACTGAATACAGAAGTAAAGACATCTTACCACAATTACATATGGACTTAAGTGAAACTGCACCTCGAGTATTCTCCATGGTTTTGGTCCTCTTGCCTGAGAGAAGGATGTATTTGCCATAGAAATACAGCAAAGCTTTACTAGCCTGGATTCAGGAATGGCAGATTTGCCATACGAGGAGAGAACAAATAGATTTGATATGTGTTCTCTGCTGTTCAACAGAATGAAAAAGTTACTTTTAACACCTTTTTAAAATCTTATCATTATTATTTTTGAAGTAGTTACTTCAGTGAAACTGAGACAGCAATATTGTTTGACAACAAAAATGTAATGATGACTCAGCTGCTTTTCCTGGGTAGGTTTTTAAGTAATCCATATCAATATTTATACTTATGTCCACCTGAGAGAACAAATGTTAAACTTTTTTTATTTCTGCTCCAAAAACTTGTCCAAATTTATCAACTGTAACTGTATTAGCATTTTGTCCTCTTCAGCCTTACAATCAGTTGAACTATCATCACCCTTTCTACTCTTGTATCTCTCCACTACAGGAATTCAACTGATAGTTCCAACGCCTCCTGTGGGAAGAAACCAGTGCGCTTCCCATTCACTTTCATTTCCTCCCTCCAGCCAACCACACCATTTCAGAATCCCCAAGGATTTGCAGTGGCTCATTTTTACTCTCATTTATAGGTCTATGCTGTGGCATCATCATCCATAACACCAAAATCCACCAATCTCTCACCACCCTCACCCATAACCATCTAAGGGCATTCAGGATGCATTGTCTGCATTAATCAAGTCAAAATATCCTTCAAACAAACATCAGAAAGATCAAAGCCAGGTCATTATTTCTGGCCTCCATCATTACTATTCCTGACCACAAACTCAGGCTATTAGGTAGTTAAAAATGATGAGTTCTTCAAATGACATATGAACTTTGAACTCCACATCTTATTCTTCAATTAAATTAATTATTGAATTAGACACTCGCTGAAACCCTATCCACATTTATAATTACCTGTGGATTTAATTTTACCATTCTTCCCCTAAATTCACCTCAGCAAAACAAATTGTGCATAGCGAGTCGCTGATTAAGTCCCATGTACCTGATTCTTGCTCATTGAATAATGAACTTCATTATGTTTCCATCTTCAAACCAGCCCTTTGTACTTGTATCTCCTGCATTCACTCCAACACTGGTGTCAGAGCCTTCAGTTGCTCCAGACCAATTTTCAGAACTTTCCTCCTTTCCATTTCTTTTTTAACTTCAAAACATTTTTTCCCCCACAAATCCATTCTCTTAACCAGCCTCTTACACCATGAGCAGCATCCATTCTTTTGGTTTCCTTCTTGGGATGTTTTCCTACATTTGGTGGTACTACATAAAAACAGTTACCAAACATTTCACTGCTTGACTTACCTCAGAGGTTTGTGATCACTCAGAAACAGGCTCTTCAGCCCACAATATGAGCACAGACTTAGCGCACACATTTCCACTCAGCCAATGTAATCTCCCCACATTCCCATCAACTCTCCCCAGACTCTACCACCCATCTACACATTAAACCTAATTTGCAGCGGCCTACCAACCCGCACATCGTCGGGATAGAGAAGGGAACCAGAGTACCTGGAGGAAACCCATGTGGTTACAGAGAGAACATGCAAATTCCACACAGACAGCAGGGATCAGGATTGAACCCACTGTGCCAATGCTTTTTGCTCAACAGTTCTATTTTTCTGCAGTTATCTTCTCTTGTAAGAACCTGACCCTTAGCAAATGCAGATATATTCCAGTGTCAAGCAGAATTCATGGAATAATCAAACTTATCGGATGGCAACTTCTACAATATCTTAATACTCAAGATTAAAAATGTTTCAATGTGGAAAAAATGGAACCTCTTCAGTCCACCCTCTAACCTACAAATTGCAATCTGTATTACCATTCCATTTATGCAACCTATTTTTATTGTGGATGGCTAAACTAATCAATCAACAAACCATTGATGGCTCTAAACAATTCAAGAACTTAGATCAATAAAGAACCAACTTTCAAATGGATATACACATGAACCAGGGTGCTCAGCCATCCATATTTTTCTTCTTCACCTCACCCAAATACTCATCCCCTCCACTACACAATTTAGTTATCCTACTATAGGCTACATTCAAATTTGAGCAAAACCAATGCTAATTTGCTAATGGCAAATATAATGTGGTCAGTTGGCAATCACATGCAAGAAAAGACTAAAATGAAGCTAAGTGGATATCTTCAGGTAGAACATCCACATATTTCTCAGCTAGTAATCACAACATATTGCTTCTTAAACAAACCTTCTTAAATAATCTTCTACATTTTGAAGGTCCCATAAAATTAAAGTTTTTTCATATTTGTTACAGAATATCTGCTAAAGGGAAATCTCTAAATATCAGAAAGCACCCATTTTTCAAATTATATACATACTTTCTGAAGTTGTTACAAAGCTAGATGCAACTTTCTAGCTCTATGCAACTTTATATCATAAATAACATTTTTGTGAGAAATGAGTCATTACAGTAAAATCCAGAACATTTTAAATTTTGCAGAACTAAGAAAAAAAAATGCTCAAGACTCTGGAAGCACTAATATCCTCCTTTATCTTCACCAGCCAATCTAGCAAAACACCACATGAAAGATGCATCTATGGCTTGATTTTATGTACATCCACACCAAACGGATGAAAAATGCATGCACATGTGGTCACAGTTTTTTTTTAAATGCACTTTTAAGAGAGAAATCTGTATTGTTGTACAATGGATTGCTTCCAACATCATTATTAGCAACAATAGTAGATTCATATGTTAAATTGGGAGCCTTATAATAGTTTCTCAGTACAGCTGCCAAATTCTGCCCTTTACCATAGGTGGCATTGTTCCAATAAATCAAACTGTACTGACTTAGCAGATATAAAGCATATGGCTGTTTTTCTGCACCCATAAAGTTCTGATGGAGGGACCTACACTGAGGAGCCTGAACTACATACAATTTAAAAAGCTGTAACTTGCATTTACGTAGTGTCTTTGACAGGGAAATATGTTGAAAGATGTTTTAGAGGTGTAATTAGAACAAAAATAGGTACTAAACAAAAGAATTAACTATTTAGATGGGCAGTCAGAGGTGGATTGTAAAAAGCTATGTCACTCCATATTTAACAGAAAAACAACACACATGGAGTCTTGTACATCAGATTACCACTGCAACTTAAAAAGCTGTATTTATGTCACACATTACAAGTTAAGACTTCCTTTGTTTCTACTTTGTAACTCAATAGTAATTTTTATGTCTTGCACTGTACTGCTGCCGCAAAATTTCATGACATATGTCAATGATAATAAACCTGATTCTGGAGGTGCAACTACATCAGAATACATTCCCTTCCTTTCTCTTTTCTGTTAAGTAAAAACCTCAAGCAAAATAAAACAATAGATTTTGATTTAAGAACCCAAAAACTGACTATGTGACTCTGGGGTAATTGAGCAGTTTAACAAATAAATTCATGCAAAATTAATCGAGCAACAGAAGTTCCAACACTCTGCTGTCACAAATAATTTGTGCCACATTACTCTAGTTTAACCCCACGTGTACAAATCTCTCACTTCCGGCCAGATTTACCAATGTTGGTGCAGTAGAACACATACAGAGGCTTCAAAGTGACAAAAAAATGTAGATTTTTGTTTTAAATTTCCAGCCAAATACACATATCTGCGGATGCACATCATGAAAGTTGAACCATTCCCATTGCATTGTTATTCAAGTAATTCTTCTGCTCAAATGCATAAAGGAAACATGACTGGAAAATACTTCTAAAACAAGCATGGTAATTAATGGTTGTAATTCAAATATTTTGTATATACAATGCAGATATGGTAAACGATATATGTTACTTTAAACACTAAACAAATATAATTTAAGAAAAAACTTAAAATGTCACAAATGATGAAGTTCCAGTCATGTCACCGCAAACCTTCCCCTTCTCCACATGGAAGGGAGGGGGAGGCAATGATATCACGTATTTTTAGTTGTTTTGTTTTTGGGGGGGGGGGCGGCATTGGAAAGATAATGATTACTTCATAAGTAGTTAAATGATAATCTCATAAGTATTTACCTCCTCCTGAACACTATCCCACCAAAGTAAAAAAAAAATCAGTGCTGGTTTTGTAGACGATCGTAGCAAAAAGTCATCACTATTTTGTTCTACAACTTCATTAATCCATACGTTAGGGAAGTCTAAGTGGGGAAAACAAATTCCACAAGTGTTCACCCAGAGAAACAGTACTGCACAAGCCTGATGTTTTTAAGTTGTAAATATTCTTGTGTAGTACAAATTATTGAAGGAACATACAACTCTTCACCACTAATAAATCCCATTGTCTAATAATAATGACGTAATTTTAACGGTTAGAAAAGTCGTATGTTAAAACAAATATGATTTGTGTGTTTCTATTCACCAAGGCTTTATAAATAGACTGACAACTGTATTGCGGACACTACAGGTTATTATTTGCGTCTGGTTTCGGAGTAGATTTCAAGAGTACAATATTTACTTTCTACTATGTATGTGAATTTCAGTAAAATCTACTTCTGGGGATGGATCGTAGGTTTTGTTCAACAGATTAAACAGCTAATATTTCAGAACGGGAGGGGGGGTTACCTACAGAATTTACCTGCGTGTTTACAACATTTCTGGCAACCGTAACGGGATCAAGGTCAACAAAAATTCCGAGACTACTCATTCGGTCTAAACGTAAAAGTACAGCGCACAGAATCACCAAACAACGAAACTAGAAAGTTACTACTGATCAGCAAAAGAAGAGAAATTATGATCTAGTGAGATCAGAATGCAGACCGTACTTTTGTAAGCGCTGATGGTGTAGATGGCAAAATAAGAAAACAAACAAGAATGCCTTGAGCCACTTCAGAGACAGAGAGACGGGCTGGGTAGTTGGCAGAAGCGGCGCTGTAATCGTCGCCGACCCTGGGGGCACAATGTTTCCAGGAAGAGCGAAGTGACACTGCCTTACCTTTTCTGAACTGGCTTTCGCCGCTTACGGCTGGCGTAAATACTGCTAGAGTTCATCCTCGTCGTTGAAAAAAGGGCGCAGGAACCTTCTCTCTCCCTCGATTCGGAATGTTTGCTTCTTTTCCCGAGACTTTGTTTTTAAAAGTAATTCAACGGGCAGTCAGTAGGCCAGCGCACAGATTAATCCAAGAAAGGAAAGGCGAGTGAAAAGCGCTTATCTCTCCTTCCACCACTACTTTTTTCTCTGTCACACACGCAAGCTTCTTCCTTATTAGACGGAGACGGGGGAGTGGGCGGGGTTGCGAAAGTGGCTGCGGCCGCTCGATGGAGCACCAGAGCCGGGGAAGGAGGTTTGGGTTGTGGGGAGAGGGAGCACAAATCAGCTTCGTGGTGGAAGGCTGCGGCGGCTGCCTTCGCTGCTCCTTTCTTAAAAATTAAAAACCCAGAGAGAGAGAAAAAAAGGTCGACTTGCCGTCACATCGCCTCCGCGCAGCCTGCCTCCCGCCACTGTTGGTGCCGGTCGGTACGTCGGCGAAGCCTGGCTTCACCTGAAACCGAGTTGAGACTCGGCCCAGCTCGGAACCGACCTGTCCCCCCAGCAACAACCCCAGCGGGCGCCTACCCGCTCCCTCTCCCTACCCGGCCACAGTCTGAGCTGATTCACACTGTCAGCAGGGGCATTTGCTTATAATATCCTACGCTCGGGGAAACCGTCCTTGTTAAGGCGCTGTAGCCTGGCGGCGCACTCGACTAATGTGCCCTTTGCTCTTCTGATCACCGAGAGCCCGCCCAGAAGCCCGTTGACAAGGTCAGATTTGTAAGCCGTCGTTAAAAGTTGATTGCGAAACA
>JARFYF010000084.1:62442224-62458289 GCA_030265395.1 Rhina ancylostomus | reverse complement strand
AAGTCAGGCCAGAAAAAAACAAGCCAAGGCATCTTTTCTGAGAACAAAACTTGGAAACTGAATTTCTACTGGTTCGTGTTGACAAGTGGGTTGGAAATGGGCAAATTGATGGTGTATTCAACTGTTTATTAAGATGTCCATCTGCTCACAGGGGAATAGTCAGTCATGGGGTCCTGTGCTGTTCACTCTTGTTTGTCAGGGTCAGTAGTTTTGCTCTTGTGATTCCAAGCATTAGACTCTCCCTTATCCTTCTCCTTTACCTGAATCAGATATGTACCATTGTATAAAGACACTGCTTATGGGTGACGATCCATGCTAGAAAATTGCAATTAGAATGTATTCAGTCAGTAGAGGATAAGAGCACAACTCCTGGATGCTTAAGTTGCAAGACTCTAGTCTTTTCCTTCTTTCACCTTTGGAACAAAGGAGAGGCTTCTAGCTCACCTCACTTTTTTACATGTAATCAATCCCTACAGAAATAATGAGTCAGGAATGCAACATTGCACTTAGATCTATTGGCTGGAAACATTCCTGCAACATAAGCAAGGTGTCAGTGTAGATGGATGGCACAATGTATGAATTTTGAACTAGTCCCAGCATAAACAGCCCTATGGAGAACATTTCATGCAGGACTGATGCCATGTAGGGTGACAACCTCTCCAAAGTGATAAGATAGCCTGCTTCAACAATACGCAAAAAGTGCCGGAGGAACTCAGAAGGTCAGGCAGCATCCATGGAGGGAAATAAACAGTCGACGTTTCAAGCCGAGACCCTTCATCAGGACTGAGAGGAAAGAAATCTGGATGAACCTTTATAAAACACAAGTTTAACCATAACTGGAGTCTTGTGTCCACATCAATTCTGGAAAGATCTGGTATTGGTTTGGTTTATTATTGTCACTTGTACCAAGGTACAGTGAAAAACTTGCCTTGTATACCATTCGTACAGATCAATTCATTACACAGTGCATTGAGGTAGAACTATGTAACGGCTTCAGAAAGAATACCAAAGAGATTATTCCAGTGATGAGGAAGTTTTTGTTTTTTTTGGAAGCTGAGGTTATTCTCCTTGGAACAGAGGAGATCACATGGAGATCTGATGGAAGTATTTAAAATCACGAAGGGTACAGACAGAATAAATAGAGATAACTTGTTCCCATTGATGGAAGGATTAAGAACTAGGGGACACAGAATGAAGAAGTGACTTGGCAAAAACCTTTTCATGCAGAAAGTGGTTAAGATCTGAGAAACAATGTCAGGAGTTGCAGTGGAACCAGCAGCAACTGTGGCATTCAAAAAGGATCAAGGTGGGTACTTAAAAGGAAAGAAGGGGACAGGGTAGGGAAGTGGGACAAGCTGGATTGTTCTTATGTAGAACGAGTACAGAATTAACAGGCCAATTAACAATCTTCCATGCATGTAACCAACCTGTGATTCTACGTTTCTTGTGCCATGGCTAATGTGGGATTGAAAGATCAACTCCCCATTTGAATTTTGTTCTCCTCAAGTTTTCAGGTGTAATTTCACAGGAAATTCAATCCTGTTGCCAATGTTGATATTTCACGGATTCAAAACTTCAACAGGCGCTGAGCTTTCTCCACCTTGCCCACAGCTCAGAGGATTACAAATGAGATGTTTGTGACCACTAGCAACCTACATGTTATACCACCCCATAAATGCTTACCTTTTACGATCATGTAAACTTTATTCTTCGTATAAATATCCATCATTCAAGAACCATGAAGTACTGAAGTGTGCAAGTCCACAGTATTCCACAAACATGCACAGCTTTCACTATCGTCACTTCCTCCTCCTCTTAGTCTGGCTTATCCTCCCCATCTTCTTCCTCCTCCTCTGCTTACTCCTTCACTTCCCCATTCTCTTCCTTGGCGTTGGTTTATTATTACCACTTGTACCGAGGTACAGTGAAATACTTGTCTTGCATACCGTTCATACAGATCAATTCATTACACGGTGCAGATACATTGAGTTAGCACATAATGCATTGAGGTTATACAGGTAAAAAAAACAATAACAGAGTACGGAGTAAAGTGTCACAGCTACAGGGAAGTACATTGCAGGTAGACAATAAGGAGCAAGGTTACAAGGTAGATCGTGAGGTCAGAGTCCATCTCATTGTATAAGGGTCTTTTCAATAGTCAATATTCAATAGTCTTTTCACAGTGGGGTAGAAGCTGTCCCTGAGCCTGGTGGTATGTGCCCTCAGGCTCCTGCTCCATCACCTCCTGCTTTCAAGCTACTGGCAAAAACAGTGTGTGCCATACACAAAAGAATACCACTGTAACTCATCTAGGCTACTCCGACAACACTTCTCACACCTGCAAGCTCTACCACCAAGAGCAGCAAGCAGATGGGAGCACCATCACCTGCAGGGTCCCCTCTAGCTTACACACCTTTGGCTTGGAAATATATTGTCATTCCTTTAATGTCACCAGGTCTAAATCCTGGAACTCCCTAGCCAACAGCATTGTTAGAGTACCTTTGCAGAAGAACTGCAGTTCTTCAAGGAAGTGACTCACTACCACATTCTCAAGGATGCTTAGGGATGGGCAATAAATGCTTGTCTTGCTGCAGCTGCAAAGGCAATAGTATTTATACCATTGTACTTTGAACGTTTACTCTTCAAATGGATCTACAGTGATCATTTTCCAAGGTTAGGTTCCTGGCCCAGACGTCCAACCACCAGGAATGCAAACTGAAATTTAGCATTCACTTCTCACCATTTCAACTTGTCCTGAAAAGTAAATTAATGAAAGAAGTAGTCCTGAAGGTCTGCCAAGTTGTGGAAGGTGACTGAATCATGACAACCATTCTGCTTTATAAGGCAACAAATCTCCAGAGCAGTCCAGGAAGATGAATTATTCTGAGGGCCCCAGTAGTTTACTGAACAACATTGAAGATGACAGCACAGCTTTCATTATAAACCTGCTCTTCTCCTCCAACAAATAAGATGCCAGAGGAACTCATCGGGTCAGGCAGCATCTTCTCTTGTATGTGAGTATCAAACTTCCGTTGCTTGTTCCAATCCACAAAACTTGGAAAAATTGACAGGCAGTTTCAATAAAACTGACAAAGCTGTGAAAGAAAAGTAAACAGAAAACTCTGGATGGAAAACAGCCCTGGGTAAGTTATAACTAAAGTGAAAAGTTACATTTTTTTAAAGCCTGAATTCCAGTCTCCATTAAATATAGCTCAGAGATGTTTGAAATACCCAGGAGGAAGGCAGTATATGTGGTGGGAGAAACAGTCAACATTTCAGGCCGGTGACCTTTTTTTCAGACATGGAAAAAAAGTCACAGATATAACGACCATAAAGAAATTAGGACTAGCAAGGAATGGAGCAAAAATAACTAAAACAAAGGTGATTGGGTAGAAAATAGAAGTCACTGAAAGACAAATCAGAGGGTGCAAGAGAAGGATAATAATTGATCAATTAAAGGAACAAGATATGGAGACATTGGAGAAGAATCATTGACTGGGAAGAAAGGAGGATATGTTTGGAGTGCAGGCATGGCATCATCTCAGGAGATGGAGAAACTACAAGGATAAAATTGAGTTCTAATGGGAAGAGGGGTGCAAGGGATTTTTAGTAATAGATGTGGACTGATAAGCTATTCTCAGAAATGGAGATAAAAAAATTGAAGAATGGGAGGTAAGAGTTGCAGAAGGGCCATATGAAAACGAGCGGGTTGTAGTAAAAGGGACTACCTAACTTGCTGAATGTTTCCAATATTCTCTAATTTTTTCCCAAATAAATGGTGTCATTGTGAAAAGTTTATGTCCTAACTACAACTGTCCTTTAAAGTAATGCACAGAGTACTCATTGTTCCAATCTTACCTCATTTCTGTATGTATTCTCACTTTAGACTGGAAAATTCTTGACTGGAAAACCTTGACTCAAATTTCTATATTTTCATTCCATTCATTAGCTCAAATTTCCAATCACTTCATTACCTTAGCATAGCACCATACAACACAGAACCTTTCATGTCCATGCTGCCTTGTCCCCATCTACACTAATCCTATTTCCCCACCTCATTTCTGCTTCACCCTGCTGTTTCACCAGCCTCTTCAGATTTACCCTTCAATTTCCAATCACCCTGCTCTCACTGGTTCCCCCTGCAGCTAATTACAGTTGCACATTCCTCGATTGGTTGCCTCTTTGGCTCTGTCCACCCCTACTCCTGGTTCACCTTGCACGGTCCGCTAGTCCATCACACTCTCGGGTCCGCCTGAACTCCACCCTACCGGGTCCGCACCAGCTGGCCAGATCCACTCCACACCATCCCGCCGCCCATGACCTCTGCGCCCCTCGTAGTTCACTCCCGCTTCGCGCTGCCTGTTCACACTTCACCCCACCCGATGCGCTGCCTCATCACCCCACATATTTTGTGGTCTACTTCTGATCAGCCTGCAGTTTTATTACCGGTGCACCTTCCTCGGTTATTTGCTTCTTCACTCTGTGATCCCTGCTGCTGGTTCACCCTACATGGTCTGCTGGGCTATCACCCCTTCCAATCTGCTGGGGCCCCATCCTGCCGTCTTCCTTTCAGGACTGCTTGTGTCGCTTCTCTTTCAGGTCTGCCTCAACTGCGCTCTACCACTGGACCCTTTCAGATCTGCCAAGAACAAGCACAATGCCACCTCTAGCACCATGCTACTGCAACAGTTTTCTCCCCTCCCTTCCATTTTCAGCATCTTTAAGGACTTTCCTTTACAACCCCTTGGTCTGTGCCTCAGTCACCGGAAACACCATCTGCCCTTCCCTCAGCACCTCTCCATCTTTAGGAAATGAACCTCTTGGTTCAATCAGGCACTTATGGCCTCAGGATCAACACTGAACCCAACAATTTTGCTAACAGTTCTACCTTTGCTACTTGCAGCTCCTTTAGTTCCTACCTTTTGTTTCTTTGCATCCTGTCGTTGCTGATTCCCTCCCCACACCCACCTTGTCATGTCATTACATCTCTTGCCTTCCAGAAAAGTTTGTTCTTTCTTTTTCTTCCCTTCCTCTTTTTCCTACCATTGTACTCAATTAAGACTTGTTATGCCTTTACCTTTGTCATTTTTTATGTAACAGACGCCTCTTGTTAGTGGTTCCAACATGTGCTGCTTATATTTTGGATTCCCAGTGTCTTGAGCATTTTGCATTTGCCTTTTTCTCATCACATTGGATTTCTGGCCAGTTTTTACTGGTTTGGGGACAGAATCCACAGCTCAATTGTTTTTTTATTTCTTTGAAGATCAAAACCCAATTGCCTCACAATTGATTTCTGAGGGGTAGCATTACTGGATCAGTTTCCAGACATTTGGACATAACAGACAGCAAAAAAAAAGCAGTATTTTTTTAAGGAAGGACACTAAGTTTTCTGATATTATTTGCACTATGCCAATTTCTCTTCTGACATTGATTTAGCATAAAATCCAGACAAATTTCACTGTCCACATGCAATATGATTTACTGCTGCTATTGATGTAATTAATTTGCGCAAAAGGGGTTTGCTTTATGTGCCTGCAATAATAATGTGAACATGAGCATGGAATGCAGAACATCTGAGTGAAAGGGGGAATAACTGACAACAATGAACTGTTTATAAATATCCCAATACTTATCCCAACAAAAATATTAAAGTAACAGACTTTCAATTCACGAGACACTGACACATTTTTAATAGATTACAGATTTCTCAGCCGTGCAGTATTAATCTGTATCTCACCTATTTCATCAAATAAAATATGCCTAGTTCTAGGGCCAAGCATTCATGATACAAAGTCTCCCATGACTGCTTGCATTCCACTGTAATAACATCAGTAAGATTAGAATATTTTAGTCACTGTTCACACACATATGTTTATCTTCTCACCTGTTCTCCTGAATATGTGTTAAGTAGACTTAAAATTAAACAACATCAATTCATGGAACTGACTTGCTGCCATCAATAACAGCCACATAAAGATAAAAAAAATTGCATCATCCAAAAAATAACCAGTTATTATTTTTTGGTACGTTACAAGTGGTGAATATTTCATTCTTCAAAATCATTAATAAGTTGTGCACGTCACAACATTTGAATGCCTTTAATTTCAGGATGGTAGGAAATTCTTTAACAAAGTCAAAGATCCATCACAGAAATGGAGGTTAAAAGAGCTTTATAGTGCACAGAAGGCTCTAGGAATTTGGTTATGTATGGAAGAGGCAACTTTTCAGTGCCCTGAAATCAAAAGGTTTACTAGTGCTGGTTGGGAGTGAACCATGGCTAGAAATTCTGCAGATGTATGGAAAAGAAGATAGCTGCCACCTTTGTTGCCAGCCCTGGGACTGTCAGGCTGTGGGTGGGCAGCAGCAGCAGACTCTTCCAGGCTGAAAACCCACCAAGAGATAAAAGGTAGATCAAATGTTCAAGTATTTTTTGTGCCACATTGTCTGTTTCACTCAGTTTCAGTGAAGGGTCAGGTGCTGAACACAGGCTTCCTCTGGCACCCTTGCATCTGTACAGTTTTCCGGAGAGCTTGAGGAAAAATGAGACAGAGGCCAAGCAGGCTCCATCTGATGTAAAGGACCACATTTTACCTGCCAAAGGTCTCCCTGAGAAGACTCAAAACAGGCTGGAAATCAGTTTATATAAGCTTACTTCTGACCAAATTATTTAAGTAACACTTTAGGGTCTTCAGTTCCACACAAGGAAGAAGCGTATAGTAAAGAAGGGTGAACTTTTTCCAGAAAATGTCAGATGATATCACAAAATCCTGTTGATTCTGTATCCAGTTTTGAACTTCTATCCAGCAATAAATAATTCAGTGCATGTTTCACCATATGACTTTTCTCTGCAGGATTTCAATATTACACCCATACTTCAAGATTCTCAATTCCAAAGAAACTTCTCCCTCAGAATCAGCTTTTTTAAAACAAAATAGGCCCACCTTTCTGAGTATAATCAAATTTGGCCAACTTGTAATGATAATAGACTCATTCTTTTTGTATCAGAAGGAAGGAGAGGATAAGGAACTGATTGAGTGCTTAGAAAAGCTCATTGACAATCAGAAATGATTACATCCTGCTAATCTAAAGAAATTTTCTGAGGTTACTAACATGGTGGGTAGCAAGTCATCCATGAAAATTGTAAAGATGGGCTTCCAAAAATCCTTTGGTAAGGTTCCATTAAGGGTGTTGTTAGTGAAAATATACAATCTGACTGAAGTTGTTAATTAACGGAAGTAGAGGCAGGGAGAATGGAAGAAAGGAATATTGATTGACAGCATATGGCAAATGCTTTTCACCTGAGCTCTAACATCAGAACATTGTATTTCAGGTCAAGGGAATAGAGAATTATGCATCACAGTTTGTGAAGGGCACGAATCTTGAAGCCATAGTTGGTATGTAAATGGGACTTAGAAAGTGCAAAGTAATACAGCAGATTGGAACTGAAGCTGGTTTAAAGCAGCAATGCAAACTAGGCAATCTCATATTTATTTCTCCACAACAGAACCTATACCAGCTCTCAGAGCATTCCTAGATGCCCAGTTCCCCTACTTATTTCCCTGTAACCTATTCTCCCTCACATGCCAATCAGCTCCCCTTCATTCTCCTGGAACTCACCCACAATGAGGGATAATTTACAGTATCCATACCGGCACAGCTTCGGGATGTGGGAGGAAACCAGGTGGAAATCCATGTGGTCAGAAGGAGAACACACAGACTCCACGTGGACAGGGCCTAGGGCTGGACTGCTGGTGCTGCATGGCAGAAGTACTTACTGAGCCACAGGAGTGTAGCACCAGTCTGAATATGTGGCACTGGATATTCTTTTGCCTCTACTTCTTCAGAAGGGTAAGGAAATTCAGCAGGTCCCCAATGACTCTTACCAATTTTTACAGTTGCACCATAGAAAGCATCCTATCCAGATGCACCACAGCTTGGTATGGCAACTGCTCTTTCCTTGACCACAAGAAATTGCAGAGAGTTGTGAACGCAGCCCAGTCTATCATGAAAACCAGCCTCCCCTCCATTGACTCTGCCGACACTTCCCGTTGCCCTGGGAAAGCAGCCAACATAATCAAGGACGCCTCCCACCCTGATCATTCTCTCTCTTCCCCTCTCCCATTGAGCAGAAGATGCAAAAGCTCGAGAGCTTGCATCAGCAGGCTCACGGACAGCTTCTATCCTGCTGCCATCAAACTTGAATGGACCTCTCAAATGTTAAAAGTTGAACATAATCTCCCAATCTACCTCTTTGTGGTCCTTGCACTTTGTCTACCCACACTGCACTTTCTCTGTAATTGTAACACTGCATTGTTTTCCTTTTTACTATCTCAATGTACTTATGAATGGAAAGGCATGCAAACAAAAACTTTTCAACGAATTTTGGCACGAGGCAATAATAAGCCAATACCAATACTCAAATGGACTCTTAATTCAATATTGCCCAACTGCATTAGCACCTGAAACTAATTTCATTTCCACTTAGAGAACAGCCAAATCTGTGGCTGATGAAAATTAATGTGAAATATGTGGTCAGCCTGTTTGAATCTAAGCATGAAAATTCCAGTATTGAAATTCTTAACTGCCCCAAAATATTTAGCCTTGAGCCAATTTGTGCATGAGGATCAAGGCACTGGCTATGATGGATGGCTCTTACATAAGCAAACATCCTCAAAAGGCTTTCCTTCAGCAGATCTGCTCTGAATAGCCAGCAAAGGAAACCAGGTATATGGTGGATCATAGGGTTCGTGGCAGGTGGCATTGCAGTTGAGGAAGCCCATTGGGGATTAGGGAGAGCCAGATCAGGAGTCAGACCTCGGTTGAGGATCAAAGACCAAGTAACCATTTAGAGTTATAACTGCATTTTGAAGGTTGGGTTGAGACATTGAGACCCAGACCTCAACTGATAAGATCAGATCTAAATATAATGGATTGGCATGGTGCTTTAATTGTTGGGACAGGACTTCAAGCATTGGGATGAGATTCAAGAATTAGAGATGCAATTGGGCAAGGGTCTTGGTAATGGGGGATGGAGAATAATCAAGAGAATGATCTGGCTAAGGTCAGTGGTTGTGTGGTTTAGGACACTTGATTGCAGGATTCAGACAACATTGGGAATTCTAGGGTCAGTGATGGGGGCAAACAGTGAGAACATTCCTTAAAGTAGATTTAGACAGGTTGGCCAAGGACTATGAACCAGGTAAGTTTGGGTCCTTTTCAGTAATGCAGATATGGGCTTCAACTGTCTTGTTAGGACTTACTTCTGCGTGATCAGCTGATACTATTTGTGTAACTTGGAAATGTCAGTGAATTTTGTGCTAGTGATGTTAAAACTTGCACTGTGTACCAATGCAGATGCCTGACAGTGCCCATGCATGAGCATGCCACAGGCATAGAAGAACCGGAACAAATTATGGAAACTGGGCTACTCATGCACAAAGGAACTGATAACATTTAGTGATTGGATTTTTAGATTAAATTCCTTTATGCAGTCTATGAAAGTAATGTGGTACATGAAGACATTTCTGGCTCAGGGCATTTTAAAAATGGGTGAGAATATTTCCTCTGAAGAAGCAAAGAGATTCAGATATCCATGAAGACACTTTGTTAAAGCTAAGATAATGGTGGAAATGGGGATCGTAAAAGGTAATGAATTGCAAAGGAGCAGAACATAAGGGGAAGGAAGCAAGGCTGCAGTTGCCCAAATCCTTAACCAACCCCTCAAGAGTTCTGTGTTCAGTGCACAAACCCAGGAGAGGCACATTGGGTTTAGAAAAGCAAAATGCAGATTCACCAGCTGACCCCAGGAAATGTTTAATTTTGAGGGAAAATTTCAGAGATGTCATTTCTACTTCTCTTTCGGCTTCTCTCACTTTCTCCAGGCTAAAGATGTAGCCATGGGCACTCTCATGGGCCCCAGTTATGCCTGCCTTTCTGTTGGCTATGTGGAACAATCCACATTCCAAGCCTACATCGGTAACACTCCCCAACTCTTTCCCCACCACATTGATGGCTGCATTGGTGCCACTTCCTGCACCCATGCAGAGCTCATCAATTTCATCAGCTTTTACTCTGCCCTCAAGTTCACTTGGTTCATCTCCGATACCTCTCTCCCCTATCTTGATCTCTGTCTCCATCTCTGGAGACAGATTTTCTACTGACATCTTTTACAAATCTACTGACATCTTTTACAAACCCACTGACTCCCAGTTACCTTGACTACATTTCTTTCCACCCTGTCACTTGTAAGGATGCTATTCCCTTCTCTCAGTTTTTATGTCTCCCCCATATCAGTTCTCATGATGAGGCTTCCCATTCCAGGGCATCTGAGATGTCCTCATTTGTCAGTAATGGGGTTTCCCCTCCACTGCTATCAATGCAGTCTCACCCACATCTCCCCTCACTCCATCCCACCCCAGACATAACAGGGATAGGGTTCCCCTTGTCCTCACCACTGCCCCTACACTTCCTCCCTCACCTCTATTCAGGGTCCTAAACAGTCCTTCCAGGTGGGGCAGTGTTTCACATGTGAATCCACTGGGGTTATTTACTGCATCCAGTGCTACTGGTGCAGCCTTTTCTACATCGGTGGGACCTGATGCAGATTGGGGGATCACTTCATTGATCACTTTTGCTCCATCCTCTGGAACAGCCGGGATCTCCCAGTGGCTGGCCATTTTACTTCCACTTCCCACTCCCACACTGACATGTCTGTTCATGGCCTCCTCCACTGCTAAGTCAAAGGTAAAATGCAGATTAGAGGAACAACACCTCATATTCTGTCTCAGTAGTCTCCAATCTGATGGCATCAACATCAATTTCTCTAACTTCCAGTAATTATTTGCCCTGTTTTTCTCTCCCCCCTTTGGTTTTTCCTTATCCCTCTGGCCCCTTTATTCCTTATCCTCTTTGCCCCCTTCCTTTGGTTCCTCACATCTTTCCCTTTATTCCCCCCCATTGTCTACTGTCCTCTATCATTTTGTTCAACCCTTTGCCTCTTCCTCCTTCTCACATCATTCCCACTTCCCCCCTCCTGCACCGAACTACCTTCCGCCTTTACCTGTACTCACGTATCACCCATTAGCTCATGGTCCTTCCCTCCCACCCCTTTTATTCTGGCTTCTGCCTTCTTTCTTTCCAGTCCTGATGAAGGGTCTGTTCATTTACCTCCAATAGATACTGCCTGATTGTTGAGTTCCTCCAGCATTTCATGTGCATTGCTCCAGATTTTCAGCATCTGCGGTCTCTTAATTATACACCCTCCAACCTCCATTGAGAATGTTCAGCATAATAAAGAAGGAAATGTAGAGAAATTATTTTCAAGGAATCCAAACACTGGCCCAATTTCAAACTAAGGATAGTAGAGAACTTAATCCCTCTCCTCTCAAAAGGCTGTAGATGTTGATCAAATGAAATTGCAATAGATCTTTGTTAGATAAGGCAATGAAGTATGGATCAAAGCAGATAAATCCACTTCAGGAATAATCATTCTCAATCTGACAAAACAGCAAACATTGATTGCTGAATCCTTTGGTTTTGACTGTGTCTTCTTCCCTATTACCAGTAGCTGTGCCCATGTTAGGGACTCCCTCTGCCTTGACTTTGCTGGTGTTGCAAAAAATATTGCAATTTACATGCATGGCACCATTTTCATGTAATAGATTGCTTTCACTTCATCTGTCTGGAAAAGTAACAGATCAAAAGCAGGCTTAATGCAGAACCCCTTGAGTGCCAAAATGATATCTTTACTTAACTGTTTTGGGGCCAGGCAGTGCTATCATTCTGGTAGTCAGTGTTAATATATTAAGCCAGCAGAGCACAGTCTTCATTTTCAGTCTTAACATGTTCCAAACCTTCCAGATATCCTTGGAGGAGATAATGCCCATTTTTAATCTTTCAGCTCACGACAACAACAGGAGAATAAAAGCAGGTATCTTGGCTAAAGGTATGACTGGTAACAATTTCCATATGTCCTTATTATTCTGCAGTGTTTACTAAATGTACGTTTTCAAGACAGATAGATTTTAAACATTAAATAACCTGTAACTATTGGATCTGGCAGAATGTTACTAACACCAAGTCTGAATGTGCAACTTGCAAGCTGTGCTCCCACACTAATGCCTGATATGGTGCTAACTGAAGGACTTGAGGCTATGCTGTCTGTAATATATCCTTGCAGTGTGGCAAATAAAAGTCATTCTTACACCTCCTCATAGTCCACATGGTGGATAGGGTAGTGTAAATCATGAAAATTATCTCCACATATCTTGATTAATCCAAAATCCATGCATACATTTAATGATATGCCAGTAAATTTACTGAATGGCCTGAAAAATCTGGATAGGTGAACCATCTAATCCTACTAAGGAAGTGCACAGTGTCTGCTTATTACTAGTATCCTCTCATTCAACTTGTCATGACTGTACCATGTGTAGTTAAGATTGTCATTGATCATGTACAGTTTCTCATTCTCATCATAGAGTCATATAGCCATACAGCATAGGAACAGGTCCTATGGTCCACCCTGTCCATCAGGTACCCATATTTTCTCATCCCATTTACCTGGACTTGGTCCATAGACTTCTATGCCCTGGCAATTCAAGTGCTTATCAGGATACTTCTTAAATGTTGAGAGAGTCTCATCCTGAACTCTTCATCCTTTTCCCTTCCATCTGGAGTCTTTTCAATGGGCAAGAATAAAATTTCAAGGAAAACATATTCCCTAAGAACACAAAAGCAAAATACTGTGAATGCAAGACTTCTGTAATAAAATCATGAAAATACTTCACATTACATTTGACTCCCTTTGTAATATTTCCTGAGTCCACCTTCATTGTTTCTGCATTGCAAATACCCAGCCTAAATTAGGCCTGGCACAGAGCATGGAAAGAGGCAAGTGTAGGAAACTGCATGAGCATCATCTTTAAAGAAATACAGTCAAAATAAGAAGTCTGCAACCATTTTAAAGTGCAATAGCAAAAAAATTGTTTCAGCCTTCCCAAAATTTGCAAACAGTTCTTTATACTTCCTGAAGATGTCACAATGTTGATCCAGAGCAAACTCAGAACCCAAATGCAGCACACTGATACAAGACTGGATGGAGTCAGGATACCTCCTCAGGACAAACACAGGCAGTAACTGGAAGGAGTCTTGCCTTGGAGATGAGAAGAGGAATCCCAACACGAAGGAATAGAGAACACAGGATTGCTCTAGAGTACAACACTCTAAGCAACTGGAACCAAAGTATACCTAAAGGTAGACCAATACTCTGGCAACTAGTGCCAGAGAAACACAGGTTCTTATGCTAGGCCCCTGATGGGGCTCAGGTGTGTATTGTTATGTAATCAGTCCAGCATGGAATCCATGTTCTGGACAACAAGGCATTAATGGAGCCAAATTGAGGTCCAGAACTCAGAACCATTACAGAAGGTTAGTTTCAAATGACATCAGGTTATTCAAATGGAAAAGTTCACTCTTGTATAAATTCAGTTTATATCCTGAAAGGTGGCTCAAACAGAAAAGTACAGAAACATAAGGTATCGAGGTCTCAACTTTAGAGATAAAAAGCGAAATTCGTCAGCAAAAAGCGAAACTAAAGTGCAGTAGTGCGGCGCGCACGCGCGCGCGTGTGTGTGATGTCGTCACGACAGCAAGATAACAACGTGCTATTTTTCTTTTGCTGAGTGAGTCGGAAACAGAGAAAGAGAGTGAGAGAGACTGACTGCTTGTCTATTTATCGATGGATGAAGAGCAATCACTGTGTCTGTCGCTCCAATTCCGTACGATTTTTTGGAGTAATCTAGTAGAGTCCACTTTCCCCTCAACCCGTAGAGGGAAACATCTATCTGTGTGGACGGCCACATCTCGAATGCCTCTCCGGGTGGCAGATACTTCCGAGAAAAGTAATGGAGATCATTCGTGATAGAGGTGTCTCATGCGTTCCATTGTGGGACATCTGGATTTCGTAATTTCTCTCTCTTCTCTCTCTGCATTTTCTCTTCTGTCAACAGTAGACCTGCAAAATCCTTCACCTTATGATTTGCTGAACAGAACTTTGAGAATTATTCCTGGACTTGGAGTTTGGGAATTTGCCACAAACGCACTTCGAATTTCGTTTCCGGAATTATATTTGATATCTAACATTTTTACTTTTCTTATTATTACACGTAGTTATAAATATAGTCTTTAACACTTGTACATGACCGGGTGTGTTTCTATTGTTGCTGGTACATAACAAATTTGGGGACTTGTCCGGGGTCGATCCCAAGATTGACGAGGGCGTCTGAAATCGAAATGAAGGCTGGAACAAGAGGTCTGGGATTGAACAAATTGATGTTTTAGTGGACGACTGATTGTTAATCCAAATATCCAAAATGGACACCAGAAAAAGGATAACTCGGAACAGATTCCGTCCTAATTCTTCACCTAAGGTGAAAGGTGGTAAATTCAAAGGAGATGTGCGGGCGAAGTTTTTTTTTGTTTTAGACACAGACTGGTGGGTGCTTGTGGAGGCTTGTGACTTGTGGTGTGCCGCAGGGATCTGTGCTGCGTCCATTGTTTATCATTTATATTAGTGATTTAGTTGATGATGTGGAAAATTGGATCAGGTAAATTTGCGGATGATACGAAGATTCAGGGCGTAGTGGACTGCAGGTAGGGCTATCGGAGCTTGCAGCTAAACCTTGACCAGCTGGGTAAATGGGCTCAAAAATGGCTGATGGCAATTAATGCAGACAAGTGAGGTATTTTACTTTGGGAAGACAAACCAGTGTGAGTCTCGCACAATGAAAGCTCGGGCTCTCAGGTGTGCGGCAGAGCAATGGGTCCAGTGAATATAGATCCATATTTCATTGAAAGTGGTGTCATATGTAGATCGGCTCATAAAGAGCTTTTGGTACTTTTTCTTTCATAAATCAGGGTGTTGATCACAGGAGCTGGAATATTATGTTGAAGTTGATCAAGACGTTGATGAGGTCAAATTTAGTGTATGGTGTTCAGTTCTGGTCACCTGCCGACAGGAAAATAGCAATAAGATCGAAAGAGTGAAGAGAAAATTGACAGGAACGTTCCCGGGATTTAAAGACCTGTGTTGCAGGGAGAGGTTTAATAGGTTAGGAATTTATTCCCTGCAGTGTTGGAAAATGAGAGGGGAACTTCGAGGTTCACAAGATTTTGAGTGGCAACGATGGGGTGAATGCATGTGGGCTTTCCCGCCTGAGGTCAGATGAAACTGGAACTGGAGGACATAGTGTTAGGGTGAAAGTTGAAATAGATAAGGATATTCTGAGGGGAAAACTCTTCCCTCAGATGGTGGTACGAGTGTGGAATGAACTGCCAGTAGAAGTGCTACATGCTGGCTTAGTTGTAACATTTCAGATAAGTTTGGATAGGAAGGTGGATGGCGGGGTTTGGAGGGATATGTTCAGGCGCAGGTAAACGAGCTCGGCAGGTCGGCATAGACTAGATAGGCTGAAGGGCCTGTTTCTGTGCGGTAGTATCCTATGAATGACTCCATAACCTTATTAAGCGGCGGAATTAACTTGAGGTTTGTACTCCTGCTCTTAACCCGTGTGTCCATGTGTCGTGATATTTGTAAATAGGCATATTGGAATAGCTTATTGATTAATATCAACTTTTGGACTTTCTTGCCGACTCGACTTGATTCTGGCATTTCTGAAACATTTAGCTCAACCTCATTAACTTATGCCGCTAGTCAGCACATCAAAGGAGATCGCGTGATCAAAACTGGTGCTTTGTTGCAGTCACTTTGACCTAGCACTCTAATGAATATTAGTGCCTCACCCAAAACTAATTATTTCCGCCAGTTACGAACCATCAACAAAAGAAACTCCACGAGACACGTATGTGTTAAAAACTACTGTATTAACAACTACTTACGACAATAAGTAAAATAAAAGTAAAAATGTTAGAATGTTAGAAGTAAAAATGTTAAACCCTGAACATTAACCCCCATAAACTAACTAAACTTGTCGTGTGTGTGTGTGTGTGTGTGTGTGTGTGTGTGTGTGTGTGTGTGTGTGTGTGTGTGTGTGTGTGTGTGTGTGT
>JARFYF010000084.1:62340041-62354827 GCA_030265395.1 Rhina ancylostomus | reverse complement strand
CATTATCTTTCAGCGATAAAGAATCATGTTTTACCCATAGCAAGTATCTACCTTAATATATAATATTTCCTGTGTTTGGCAACTCACCATTTAGTACATAGAGATTAAATATCCCCTAACATGAATTAAAGTTCTTTTTTTAATTTTAACATATAGAATGTTGTATAATTCCTTATGTCATCACATTTTAAAATGTGCCATCCAGTTCAAAATTATTTCACTAAAGATTCTGTGTGATTTTCTTAACTTCAAAACACTATAACCTACTTATGCGTGTAATTAAAAATAGTAAATATCTGTTCCATGATCTATCCACATGGTTGACTGAATGTCATCAATATACTGAAGAAGCAGTTCTTCAGGATTATTTTGGATTGGTCTGTCTGCTCAATAAATAACACGCTGGACCTGTCCTAATGCTTATTCAATTACATGCATTATCTAAACATGTGTTTTCTGGTCCTTTATGGAAGACTTTAATCTTTTGAACCAGTACTTGTTCTCCTCAAGACGTTAGAAAAGACTCCAGTAGCAGTTCCTTTAATTTCCACACCTGGCCACTCACGAACTTCTATAGTCATAGTTACACAGCACGGAAATTGGCCCTTTGGCCAAACCGACCTTCTAGCACCAATTTACTCTAATTCCATTTTTTATTCTCACTATATTCCCATCAATTCCCCTGATTCTGTCACTTGCCTACAGACTAGGGGCAATTTACAGTGGCCAACTTATCTACCAACCTGGACGTTTTTGAGATATGGGAGAAAACCTGTAGATCCACTTCGTCGCAAGGAGAAAGCACAAACTTCATGCAAATAGCACCAGAAATTATGATTGACCCTGGGTCACTGAAGCCAAAGGATCAAAGATATTCTGTAACCAGTGTTCATTCCTCCACATCAAATATTCCTCTGTACAAAGCAGTGCAATTAAATATGCCAGGATTCAAAACAAAAGGACAATCTGCTCCAACACTACTTACCCATCCATGCCTTATAAGTTTTAATTGATGCAGCTTCAGATGAAGTTTTATTAACAAGGCACAATTAATAATGGTCTTGCATCAATGTTGTCCCATTTCTATGCCATTATCTAGGACTCCAGCAGTTTTGGAAAATGTTGTGGTTCTCACAGAAAATCCTCTTTACATTAGAGGAGAAAAGAAGTATCAGCAATTTTAAAAATTAGGAAGCTCAGAACATTATGACTGGGATCAGCCATTTCATTTTCAGTTGTCTGTTTCATTAATTCAGTAATTATCCCTTTTTGTTTTAAAACTAAGCCAAGGTCTGTAAGCTTTCAGGAAATAGAACTGATCTCTTGGAATATTTATGTAGGAGATACAAAATATAACCAGCACAAATATTAGAAATAAAATCCTGAATTTTAAGTAACTCACATAGCACTGCATCACTGCCAGTAATGAACAACTGAGAAAATATAGTTCTTCAATTATTAACCTTTGATCTGGCTAGTAAGTAGTACTTAACAGAGCAGTACTTTACCACATTATAGCTTGAGCGGAAGATTTTACTGACCATAGAGGTTTATATTCCTAAGAGTCGTCCTGTTTCTATCATTATTATCAAATTACAGATTTTCACATGCATCCTCACCAGATTATCTAACTTCATTTTCAATTAACTTGCAAGGAAACCAAAATTTGTATGACATATCCTGTAATTTACCTAAATTACTTTATGCTGTGGAATTAAATTCATTAGGAACAGGCTTCGTACTCTACACATTTTCAAATTTTGGCTTCAGCTGCGCAAGAAATCTGTGGTGTATATGCATAAGCAGTGAGGATTCAACTGTGAATGGTTAGAGACCAAGATCACCACTTGTGCTCCCAGAAAAGACAGTGTCATTTAAATGGGACAGAAGGGGGAATTCATAATTTCCCATTTCATTTCCATATGCTGGCCATCCAAGGAAAGGGTATTGCAAAAATAAAACATCGTTAACAGAGAAGCCCTCAGCCTATAAGCAATATTTCATTATATCTATTTATCCTTCCCCAACCCTATCTGCAAGTCAAAACTTTTTTACTTGCCTTCCTAATTCTGAGGAAGGGTCTTTAACCTGCAACATTAACTCATTTCCACAGATGCTACCTAGCTTGGTGACTACTTCTAGCATTTTCCATTTTATTTCATATTTCCAATGTTGATCATTTACTAACCAAAGAAACAAATAATGAGGGACTGGAGAGAGGAGCAATCATTCACTAATCTTGACAAACTGCACTGGACTTAGATCTTTCCACCAAACTTTGGAGAAGTACCACCGATGCCATGTCCACAAAATCCTCCCAATGCACTTGTGGCATGAGTGAATCCATATCAGTGTCCTCTCCTGATCACGCTCGATAAGTTTTGATCACACTCAATAAGTTCATATGAGCCTGTCATATTATCTGCATGGCTGAAGAAAAACATACTACATCGCGCTCCATTACAGCAAGAGATTTCCAGGAAAACTAAGAAAACAGCAAGTGCATGACATGAGCACATGAAGACCAAGTGCAAATAGCATAAGTAGCGTGCAATAATTCAAACAGCCCGCCCACTTGCCCCACCTGTTATAGTTCTGAGTACTGGCCCTTGATTTGGCTCCTTAGATGCCTTGTTGTACAGCACATGGATTTCATGCTGGACTAATTGCATAATGACACACACCTGAGCCCCATCAGGGTCCTAGCATAGTACCTGGGTTTCTCTAGCACTAGTTGCCAGAGTATTGGTTAACCTTTGGGTACACTCTGGCTCCCTCTAGAGCAGTTCTGTGTTCTCTATTCCTGTTTGAAGATTCAGTTTGTGTTGGGATTCCTACTCAGATCTCTGAGGCAAGATTCCTTCCAGCTGGTGCTTGGTCCTGAGGAAGTATCCTGACTCCAGTCCTGTACCAGTGTGCCGCATTTGGCTTCTCTGTGAGCTTGCTCTTGCTCAACATTGTGACACCACCAAGCTCCAACTGCCCCACTAGTAGCAGTGTCTCCAGAGCCCAATGTGCTGATTTATCTGTATAACAAATTTACCACTACCAAGCCAGGACGAATTTGTAGGCAATTCTGTTCCCAGGATTTTCCTGAAAATGAAACCTGTATTTTTAAAGGTTTAAAAGTATCAGCTCTCCAACAATGACTATATACTTAATAAAACAAAACTCAAATTATTTCCTTTTTGCTCTTACTTGGTCATTTTTGCTTATTGAAGTGTCTAATATTTTTATTTTGATTGTGTATCCAGATCAAATTTAGACCTAAAAAGATAGATTGAGTAAACAATGATAAGCTAGAAACAGTAAATGTCCATAGAGGTTCACTTACATTGAATGTAAAATGTCAAGGACTGATATAGGTACTAATAGGTAAACTAATGGAATACCTAAAGAACTAGAATACAAAGGGATGTAAGTCATGCCACAAGTAAAATGTCCCAGTTAGATCACACCTGAGTACTGTGTTTGGTTCCTAGTGTCATACCTTAGGAAGGATATAAAGGCCTTGACTTGTAGGTTTACTTGAATGATACTCAGATTCAAGGGTTAAATTTTGAGGGTAGATTGTACAGATTAAGATTGAAATTCCCGGTATTATAAGGTTAATTAATGATTTAGTTAAGGTTTTTAAGATAGTAAGGGAAACTCACAGATAAACAGAGAGAAATTAATTCCTTTGGGAATCTGAGACAGAGGGACATAGTCTTAAAGAGTCTAAAAATAAAGATGTTCGTAAAAATTTGGAATTATGCACTGAAAATGGCAATTGATATGAGGTCAATTGTTAAATATAAGACTGAGGATGATAGACTTTCGTTAACTGAAGCTGTAATGGGATACAGGGGAAAGGAACATATGGAGATTAGATCTCACATCATCTCATTGTATGCCAGAATAAGCAAGAGAGGGTAAATTGACCTTTCTTCCTTTGTGCATTGAAGGTCTTTTCCTAACATTTGAGTCTTGCTGTTTAAATTTTGCTCAATGTATAAAATCCACTAAATGCATTGATATTAATATTTTGTATTATTGCTGCTACAGTAAGTTCTTCAGTGTCTGGATTTAATTATCCTTGTCCATTTGAATCAGGATCCATTCCAACCAATGATTATTATTTCGTTCACTGGTTTGCATCATACAATAATCAGGGCTCTTCTACAAGAAATGTATTCTGTTAGCGAATTTATTTCATATCCCTGAATGTACTGTATTACATTATAACTATTTCATAGACATTCAGCTCATGAAGGATTGATTGGCAGTTTTTCAAAATTCTAAACCATAATTGAAATATCTTAAGAACCTTCCCAAACATAAATCTAATATTTGATCTAAAGGTTGTATTCAGGAATTACATACATTTACACTATAGAAGGAGGCCATTCAGCCCCCTGTTTCCATGCCTTAAAAGAGCCATTTAAGCTAATCTTGCTCCTCAGTTCCCTGTCTTGTCAGCTACAGAACTTCATGTGCTCAGCCAGGTGTTCTTGTTTAATGTGCTGAGAGTTTCTGCCTCCTCCATCCTATCACTCAGCGAGTTTCAGACCTCACTAACCTGCAGGTGGAAAATGTACCACTCTCACCCCTTCACCAACCATTGGTGCCCCAGCCACTCAGCTCTCTGCCAAGAAAAATAGGATCATTTTATCCTTCTAGGACTTGCAATTATCCACAGAGTACAATATGGGGTTGGAATCACTTTCTTCTTAGGTTAAAACAGTCTGCAATTCAAGTAATCAAAAAGAAAAGATGAAGTTACATAAAATTAAATTCCAGTAATCCATGCTAAATTATTTCATATTGGCTAAATTGATGGAACATTCAGTAAATGGCCACATTGCAGAAGATATGAATTAAGCCCACAAGAATATCCTATTTCATTTTGACTGTCTTCTTTTAACTGCCTCTGTTAGTTCCACTGAACTATCTTCCTGCAATAACTATGAAACCTGCAAAACAGAATATACAGGTGTAGGAATGAGGTCTATAGAAATAGATGTCAGAGAGGCAGCTTTTAGTCCCTTAGTTCTGTTCAACAAATTGTGGCTGATTTGTATATCTATTCCACACTCCTGCCATAATATTTTTGCCAAATTAGTATCAATCAATCAATCTGAATACTGAAGGTTTCAACTGACCCAGTCACTGCATCTTTTTGGAAGAGAAAGTAGCAGATTTTCACCATTCCTTTTTCTAAAGTATCTATTGCCATTGCATTTGAATGGCCCAGCTCAAACTCCACCAGTGATGGAAACCCCTTAATCATATTTATCACATCGATATGGTCCCCATTTAATATACAGGGTAAGATAAACCATTTGTCGCAGCCTCTCATAATTTAACTCTTTCAGTCCCAGTGTTAGTTTGGTCCACCTCCAGTGCTTCCAGTATATTCTTCCTGACATACAGTGGAGCTGAACCAAAATTAATCCTGGAGCTGAAATGTAATTTTCCAGATAGTGTCTAACCAGAGCTTTTTATATTCATAAGATTCACCCACTTTGGTATTGCAGCCTCCTTGAGATTCTGTTAGCCTTTTAAATTAAGTAGTGCAGGCTAGTTTTAAGTAGTGCAAGTCAGAAATGATATTAGTGTCCCTCATGTATGCTTGTGGCTGATGACATCAGTTGTAGAATGCCAAATGGAAACACCTGATTCAGCTCAACAGTGAGCTTCTTGCTGCTCTTGTGGTTTCAACTCATGCTCCCACATCTCCAAGCAACGGCAGCATTGCTGGTGAACTTAGCTTCAGCTTAAATAAGATTATATTCCACTGCTTCATATGAAAAGGGGCTCATGGAAAATTGAGCCTCTCACAGAAAGCATTGCTTACTTGTATAAATTACAATAGATGAGGGAAGAAATGCAGCAAAGCTGGTGCAAAAGAGCAATTAAAATACTACTTCTGAACTTTCCAATGGTTCATTTGATAAATGAATTGTATAATGTGGTACTGATCCATTCAGAGCAAAAGGTTGCCATGTTTAGTCACTAGTCCATACTTTTATTAATATAGAACAACATGTAGGAAGCAAAACGATAGTTGCATCCAGAATGCGTGGGTGAGGGAGTTCTTATTTTCTCATTTCTTTACAGTATCTGCTAGAAAATATGTATGGGTGTGTTATCACTGAATAACTGTCCAAAGTTCATTTTTCCAGCTTCATGCATGACAAATGACTGCTTAGATATGCATTGAAGAAGAGGTGGCACATCATCGCAGAAGCACGAGGCAGCAGAGGCTGAATTAATTCTTGCTGCACCCATTGCTCAGGCACAACAAAGCCAAAAGGCACAAATTGTTAGTTACATCCTCCACTTCAAGGATGCATGAAATATTCCGCTGTGGCACAGCAAAAAGTTTCCATGTTTAGTCACTAGTCCATAGTTTTATTTCAGCTGCCTCTAAAATGCACATTGGTATTCTTGCAGAAATTAATGATAGTCCTTCCACCTGTTTTAACTTCTCTCCTGAAAGTTCACAGGGACATATTCACCTCATTATTTTGAGGATTTCAGAGGTTTAACTAGTATTCATAAGATAAACTCTAGAGGCAGGCACAAAAAAAAGAATTGGCATGAAAATTGATCTTACCATCGAAAGCAGGCTGAAACCTCATTAATGACCATTTCAGTCACGAGTTTGCCATTGCAAGATTCAATTGTAGCCCAGGTGCAGGCTGAGTCCATGGGAGGTGTTCAATGGGGGAGAGAAGTCAGTGGCCTAGTCATGTTCCAGAGACGTGAGCTTCAGTCCTGAGACTGAGTTGTGGGATGGCGATGGTGTAAAGTTGGTTGGGTGGGGAATGGAGAGGGGAAGAGGTAAAGAAAATTTAGATGCAAATAAGTTACCGAAGGTTAAAGGCAGATCAGATGCTCAACTCAGCCATTCCAGGAAACCCCCTGTAGAGGCAGCAATATTGTAAAAGTCTGATTGTTGCAGGGGTCAGTTAGGGGAAATGACATCATTCTTATGTAAGAGACATGGAAAATGCAAGTGTAAATCGAGATTGGAAGAGCCCAATCAACTTTCCAGAAATGGCCACAATCACATTCAATTCCAGAAGTAATCAATTTGCTGATACTTACCAATGGCAAAAAAAAAGATGTTATGTAGCTAAATTGATAGCTTATTGACATTTGAATTTATCATACTCAGAAGCTGGAGGGAGCAGAAGTCCTACTCAAGAACATAACGAAGAACAATGATGTATGAGGTAACTCAGATCGGCCCTTTTCTAATTATTGAGATCCACAGCTCACTGGGATATGGTGAAGTGACCATAGGCCCAATTTTTTGTTTTCAGGCTTTTGTTTTGTTTTTCACTGTGCTCTTCTAGCACATTCATAACTCTGTATTAGAAACAGGCAGAAACAAATTTCAAGCCTAGTTCTTCTAAGAGAAAAAGACAAAATTGGCAGTGTTTTCGGAAAGTAGAAATATGGAAGATTCTAATATTGAAAATCAGGACAATTAAAATAGCCAGCCAAAACCTTAGAGTAATGCAGTTGAGGTTATTTAATTCATTGTTATATTATATTGCCAAATTAACAAAACTCTAAGGAATTATGGAACTTTGAAGAAGAGCCAATGTAAAAGGAAATGGTCAGGAAAGTAATACTTCCTATAGAACCTTAGATGTTGAGAGTTAGAAGAGATATTAAGGAAAATACAATCAGTAATTATCAAATCCTCATGAATCATTATGATTGCTGAGTATTTCAAAATGTTATGCCAAGCAGAACAAGGAGCCAGGATGAAGAATGTAAAATGCAAAGTTAGATCAAGGATTTTACTTGGTATGAACAATCAACATGTAAGCCTTTCCTGAGGAGTGAAAACCATGAAAGTAAGGATGAACACAATAAACATTATGAATGGCTATTTCTTCCAAATCTTAACACCCTCTCCTCTGACAAATATATCCCAGCATATTGAAAATACGAGGATAAATATTATTCCTGACAACAGGCTGTCCTCCCTGCTCTGGCAGCTTCATTCAAAGTTCTGTGATGCTATTCAGGCTCTTGGTCCCTCAATCTCCTTAAAAATGACAGATTGGTGGAATAGATTGATAAAGGTTTCCAACTTATAAGTAATAGGAGCAAGAGGAAGCTATCTGGTCTCAAAAGCCTGCTCCTCAATTCAAGAAGATCATGATTGGTCTGACCTTGGCCACAGCTCCACTTCCTACCTGTTCTCCATAACTATTGACTCTCCTTCAGAGCAAAAATATATTCCATGGCAATTGCAAAGAGTCAAGACCTTCGATGAGAAAACAAGTTTCTTCTCATTCTGTCCGAATGGGGGCATCCAGTTATACTTAACCTATGATCCCTTGCTGGATTCTGACCTCTGTTGCTGTCTGTTTGGAGTTTGCATGCACTCCCAGTGACCACATGGGTTACCCCCAGATGCTCTGGTTTCCTTTTATATCTCAAAGAAATGCTGGTGGGTACAGTAAACTGCCCCTGGTACAGGTGGGGAGCAGGAGAACCAGAGGAAGTTAATGGGCATTTTAGAGCAAATAGGTTACAGGGAAGTGAGTGAGGGAATGGGATTTCTGGGATTGTTCTGAGAGTCACATAGACTTGATGGGCTGAAAGGCGTCCTTCTGTGTCATAAGAAAAAAAATTATTCCCTCATAAGGGGAAACATCCTCCTGGCATCTATCTTATTAAGCCCTCTCCAAATCTTAAATATTTTAATAAGATTATCTCTCACCCTTCTGAGCTCCATTCATCTCTAATCAGTTGACAATGACGTGGAGCTCAGCCTAAAAACATGCACATATGGTTCACCTCAAAGATGCGTGCTTAGTCCACTGCTCTACTCTCTCTATACTCATGACCATGTGGCTTAGCACATCTCAAACACCATCTATAAATTCGTTGATGACACCACTGTTGTTGGTAGAATCTCAGATGGTGACGGGGAGGCGTACAGGAGTGAGATAGTTTGGCTGGTTGGTGTCACAACAACAATATCGCACTCAATGTTAGCAAGACCAAGGAATTGATTGTAGACTTTGGGAAGGGGAGGTTGGTGGAACAAACACCAGTCCTCATTGAGGGGTCAGCAGTAGAAAGGTGAGCAGCTTCAAGTTCCTGGGTGTCAACATCTTGGAAAATCTATCCTGGGCCCAACACACTGATGTGATCATGAAGAAGGCATGCCAATGGCTCTACTTTGTTAGGAGTTTGAGGGGATTCAGTATGTCACCAAAGACTCTTACAAATTTCTTTAGATGTACAGTGGAGACCATTCTGACTGGTTGCGTCACAACCTGGTATGGAGACTCCAATGCACAGGATCGCAAGAAGCTGAAGAGGGTTGTAGACTCAGCCAGCTCCATCATGGGCACAACCACTCCCTGCTATAGAGGACATCTTCAAGAGGCAGTGCCTCAAGAAGGCAGCATTCATCACAAAGGACCCTCACCATCCGGGACATACCCCCTTCTCATTACCACCATCAGGGAGGAGGTATAGGAGCCTGAAGACCCACACTCAACAATTCAGAAACAGATTCTTCCTCTCCACCATCGGATTTCTGAACAGTCCACGAACCCATGAACACTACCTCGTTATTCTTCCTTGGTGCACTATTTATTTATTTTTGTAATTTATGTCTTTGCACTACACTGTGCTGCTGCCTCAAAACAATAAATTTCATGTCATTTGAGTCAGTGATAATAACTCTGATTCTGATTATGTTGCCTGTGCACCACAGCCTAATTTAAGTGCCTTACCAGTTTATGTAGGATGTAACTGTTTACTACAATAGCAGGGACTCAGTAAGTTAGTATTGCAAAAGCCTCCACATTTAGTTGGTTAGCTAAATCTCTGATATGAAACATCTCTGGATTGCTTGATTTCTGTCCGACTGCTCCCACAACTGTAGATTAGTGCATTCAGCTTGGATTCACCAGCCAGGCCTGGGAGGGTGTCAGACCTTGTTTCCTGATAGGCCTGAATTTGCAGAACTGTTGTACTTTCACAGAATGAATAGGTCTTGGATTCTCTAAGGATATCCCATATAATTCATAGTTAGTAGTTTCACTACATCTGCTCATTAGTGGAATAGATCAGTTTCCTGTTCATAAAAGGCGGTGGCTCATCTGGGAGTGCAGTAATTCAAACATAAGTCAATAACAGTCTGCGTTCCTGTGAATCCAACAATCTTAGTCAATCCCACCAACCTGCCACAATGACTAACAACAGCCACGGGATGTTGAAATGTCATCTTGTGGTTCATACACCCACTCCAACTCATGTTATAAGGAACTAACCTGTGAAGTTTGATGAGTTTGCTGAGGCATTCAGAGCTATCAACTAGGGTGCTGGGGCAAAGGGCCCTGGATTATGACTACAACCATAATGATGACAGGGCAATAGCAGAAAACCTTTCCCTACAAGATGTGAACTATTAGTAGCACATTTCCACTAGATTAGAAGCCTCAAAATTTACTCCAAAAGTATTCGAGGATGGGATTATGTCAGAATGAAGTGTCTCATAGGGCTTAAAGCTTGGAACCACTGTTATTCCTACTACACATCAATAACTTGGATTCAGAAATAACAATGCTGCAAACACTCAGTGGGTCAAGCAGCATCTATGGAAAGCGAAGTTTGATGCAAGGGTGTCAAATTTGCAGGAGATGCAAAAGAGAATGAGTGGAATTAGGAGAGACTATTTTGACATTACAGATTAAGTTGGATGAAGTACTTGATTATGCAGAACAATGTGTTATAAAACTTAATATAGACAATAATAATGGTCAACACTTCTTTCGCATTTAGCACTTATATCTGGTTCAAGGCTTTTCTGAAGCTAAAATGAGCATCAGAACCAGGATATTGATCTGCTACTTGATGATACAAATAACAACTCTTTAATTCAGTCTACTATGATTGAGAGAATGCCATTGCTACTATTAGGAGAGATTCATTACATGCTTTGTGGATAAGACATTTTCAGACAATCTTCCATATTATTGCAAGCATTCAAAACTCCACTGGAACAACATGGCCAATGAAGCAGCAATCCCTTGTGTCTGTAATGTAAAGATCAAGGAAGTCTAACTCCTTGATTTATAAAAATAATATTGTTTCCTTGATTTAAAAAAATGCAATCAATATGTTCCACTGGGAATATATGTGCCTTCAACAGAGTTATGAAATACTGACCTTTTCTTGGATATTCACCGTTGATTTTGGCATCTGTTTTCTATCAATGCCTGAATTAGTGTTGTTTCTATGGTATATCAGTGAATAGACCAAAATGTTGGTTTTCATATATGGAAGCAGGTAATATGAGTAGTATAAGTTTTCTTTTCTGAAGCAAGTTGATTAATCAGAATGTAAGTCTCAGTATCACTCTTCTCTTGAAAGTTTATAATAAAAGTATGTAGGAGAAACATAATAGGCAAGTTTACAGACAATGAGAAAGATTTGCATTTACATTGCACTTTTCATAATATCAGCAAGTTCCAAAACTTCTTTCAGCTCATATAATATTGTGGCTTATGGATATCATTGTAATACAGGTATTGCAATACATACTGTGAGATTTGTGTATAAGCCATATTGATGTACATTTTGCTCCCTCCTTTTCAGGACTTGGAAAATAAAATCTTGTTCAAAATACAATTATTTGTTTCTCCTTTAAGCTGTATTTCAATAATGAATTTTTAAAAAATCAATTCAAGATTTGAAACCTTACTTACTCCATCAATAATGTACAGTATTACATGGAATATAGAACAGTACAACACAGGAACAGGCCCTTTTGCTCACTATGTCAGTTCTGACCATGATACCAATTTAACTGCACTTGGTCTATATCCCTCTATTCCCTGGCTGTCCATGCATTGCCTAAATGCCTCTTAAACATTGCTATCATATCTGCTCCTACCAGCTCCTCTGGCAGCACATTCCAGACACCTACCACTCTCTGTGTAAAATATTTGCCTTAAAAATTTGTATGATTTTGATAATGTGTATGTTGTTTTAATTATCTTTGATTTAAATATTGGCTGGAAGTTGGCCCTGCACTTTTTTGAGCTGTGGCACAGGATCTATCTGAAAGTTTAGGAGGACCCATGCCTTAATGTCTTGTTTGAAACTGCCTGTGGCATGCAGTTGGATTTGTGAGAAAGATCTCCTGAAGAGATATCTCTTGGTTTGTCATGGTTCTGAGTTCTGGCCCTTGATTTGGCCCCTTAGATGCCTTGTTGTACAGCACATGAATTCCATGCTGGACTGATTGTATAATGACACACACCTGAGCCCCATCAGGGGCCTAGCATAAGAACTTGAGTTTCTCCAGCACGAGTTGCCAGAGTATTGATCTATCTTTGGCTCCTAACTGCTTAGAGTGCTTTACTCTAGAGCAGTCCTGTGCTCTCTATTACTTTTTGAAGATCCAGTTTGTGTTGGGATTCCTCTTCAGATCTCTGAGGCAAGACTCCTTCTGGTTGCTGCCTGTGTTTGGTCCTGAGGAAGTATCCTGACTCCAGTCTTGTATTGGTGTGCTGCATTTGTGTTCTCTGCAAGCTTGCTCTTTGCTCAACATTGTGACATGGCTTGACATTTGTCAGTGTGCTCATAATTCAGAGGGAGGTAGAAGGAAACTGAGTTGGCATTTGGCATCTGGAAGGTAGAGATGGCAGATAATAAAGACATCTTCCATATCAGCAGGTTTAATTATGTTGTCAGGCTTGGATCTGAAAGGGAAAAGTGCTGTAAGTGTACAATGTTGTAGGTTAGAGTAAATGAGTGAAGTAGAGAAATCATGATGGTTAACATCATGTGGGCAGACCCAAATTACAAGATCAAGAGATGCCTGGAAGAAGAGGTTCAGATGGCAAGAATTCTGTAGAGGGGAGGAGGAATCCATGGTGCAGGGGGACCACTACACTTGGTAGAAGAAATATATGCAAATGCTAAACAAAATTTCAACCACACATTGAGTTTGACCATTTTGAAGTTGGGGCATAAAGGAATGCAGCTGACACTGAGAGCTGGTCATTCAGAGTCATAAACCAAAAGGTCAGAATCCATAGTGAAAGCATGATAAAGGATGAAGTTGGAAAGAAGAACAGAGATCAGAGGAAGTGGAAAGAGAAGTTAAATGAGGGAGCATTACCTTATCAGCTGAGGAAGGTTGTAGTTCTTAACCCAAGAAAAGAAAATAAGATATTCTTTAGTAAAGTGCCCAAGAAAGCAAAGAATGAAATGGAACTGCAGACCAAGAGCTGAAATGAAATAAGTCATGTCTATTGTGGGGCAAATTCAAGAAGTTACATGCACTCTGCATAGTTGCAAGTGTATCTATGTGGAATTAAGTGATGCTGTGTATAAATATTGCTGTGTGGTAATGTGAGAGTTATTTTAACCTTTCTGTAATAAAGTAAAACAGATCACATGATCAAGAAGAGAACAAGATCTCTGCTAAAGTGAAACTCACTTTCTCCTATGCAGGAAAGGCACTAAAACTAAATGAAAGTCAAAACACTGCATATGAAAGAAATAAGAACAGAAAATGTTCAAATGTTCAGCAGGTCAGGCAAGAAAGAAACAGTCAATGTTTCAAGTCAAAGACCCTTCATCAGAACAAGGAAGGAGAAGTTGTTAGTATTAAGTTGCAGGGAGAGTGGGGAATACTCTCTGATAGGCTGAGGCCTTAAAGCTATAAAATGAGGAGATGCAACACTTGTCCTTTCACTGCTTCCTTTTCCATAGTCCAGGGATCCTTTCAGGCAAAGCACTGATTCATTTTCACTTCTTCCAATCTAATGTATTGCATTTGACGCTAATAATGTGGTCTCCTCTACATCGGACAAACCAAATGCAGATTGGATAATTGCTTTGCAGGGCACCCCTGAGCTTCCTGCTGTCTGTCATTTTAATTCTCCATCCCACTCCAGCTCTGACCTATCTGTCTGTATTCTCTTGTACTGTTATAATGAGGCCCTTGTAAGCTTGAGGAACAGCATTTCATCTTCCGTTACAGAGACCTGGTTGCGTGACGGATGGGACTGGCAGCTCAACGTTCCTGGGTTTCATTGTTTCAGTCATGATAGAAAGTGGGGTAAAAGAGATGAGGGGTTGCACTACTGATAAGGGAAAATGTCACAGCAGTACTCAGAGGATATATCAGAAGGCTCATCCACAGAGGCAATCTGCGTGGAGCTCAAAAATAAGAAAAGTGCAATTGAACTGATGGGATTCATATAGGTACCCCAGCAGCCACTAAGAGGTGGAGGAATAGATATGGAGACAAATTATGGAAAGGTGCAGAAACAAAAAGGTTGTCGCTGTGGGGGAGTTTAACTTCCTGAGTATTGATTGGAAGCAAGACGCTTAGATGGAATGGTATTTCTCCAGCATATCCAAGAGGGGTTCTTGAATCAGTGTGGAGAGTCTAACTAGAGGAGAGAACAGACTGGACCTAGTTTTGGGAAATGAGGCAGGCCAGGTGACAGACCTAATGATGGTAAACATTTTGGGAACAGTGACAACAACTAATTATGTTTTAAGATAGGTATGAGGAAGGATAAAATCAGATCCTGTGGGAAGGTATTAAATTGGGGGAGGGAGAATTATGACAGGGTAAGACAGGAGTTAAGGGGCATTGACTGGGAGCAGCTGCTGTCAGTCAAGTCCATGTCTGACATGTGGGAGTTGTTTAAAGACCAGCTGATCAGAGTTCAGGATCAGAATGTTCCAGTAAGGACAAGGATGATGAGGTATGGGAACCTTTGATAACCCGAGAG
>JARFYF010000084.1:62199228-62209746 GCA_030265395.1 Rhina ancylostomus | reverse complement strand
GATAGAAGATACATCCCATACTAGAAACAAGCTAAAGGTATTTGAAGCAAAGTAACATTCCTGACCGTGTTGATATATTCTGGTCTCCTAAATATGCAAACATAGAACATACAGGAAATAATCTACTCAGTTTATCCTACATAGCTGTAATGTTGGAAGAGTCAACAAGCAATCTGGGCATAGGAAGGATGATCGAACAGATTTAAAATCCCACGTTAGTTAAGGGAAATAAATTCCAGGAGGTTTCACCACAACTCATTAAAGTGATCAAAGCTAATTCAGCAGATTACATTGGCCCATTTTTATAATAAAAGGAGAAAATTCTTGCAGCACTCAGCAGGACAGGCAACATCTGTGTAAAGAGAAATGAAGTTAACATTTTGGGTCAAAGACCTGTTATCAGAACTGGGAAAAGGAGAAAATAATGTAGTTTTAATATTCAGGGAGGGGAAAGATAAGACAAAAAAAATCTCCAATAGATAGGGTGAAGCTAGGATTGCCATGGTGGTAAATTGTTGATAAGGTCACCTGATTGATAGGCTAACACAAAGGAACATATAAAAGCTGTGAACTGCAGAGCTGTAGAAAATGCTCAGCACTTCAGACGGTGCTAGTGGAGTCAATATTACAATTAAGTCAATATTACAATTGGTTGACTTACAACAGAACTGACACAAACAGAAAAAGCAAGTTGCCTGTAATTGTTAAGCTTGCAGGACTACAACATGCCCAGACGGAGGATGAGGTGCAGCATCTCAAGCTTATGTTTGGCCTCATTATAAAACTGCAGGAGGTGACTGACTGATAATTCAGAGTGGGAGTGGGATGGACGATTATTGTGAGAGGCAACTGGATGCTCATGGTCACCTTGCAGACTGTATGCAGGTGCTCCATGAGGTTGTCACCCAATCTGCATTTGATATCTCTAATATACAGGAGGACACATCATGAGCACTGAATGCAGTACAATAATTTGGAAGAAGTGCAATTGAATTGATGTTTCACTTGGAAGAACTGTTTGGGCCTGTGGATGGTAGGAAGGGAGGAGGTAAGGGGGCAGGTGATGCATGGGAAAGTGCCATGAAAAGGGAGTGTTTGATGGAGAATGGAGGGCAGACTAGGAAATTACAAAGAGTGCAGTCCCTTTGAAATACTGAATGGGAAAGGGATGGGATATGGAACCTTGATGAAGCCACTAGAAATTGTGAAGAATGACCCATTAAAAGCAGAGGCTAGTGAGGTGGAAAATAAGAACCAAAGAACTCAATCTGCCCAGGAGAGGGGATAAGAGCACAGATGTGGCAAGTAAATGAAGTGTGGTCAGGGGCACTGTCATTTATGGTAGAGGGGAAACAATGGTTCAAGAAGAAGGAAGACATCTCAGAGGTGCTGTGTGGGAGGTAACAAAGAGTATCTACCTGTCATACAAGATGATCTTTGGCCCAGCCAAAATAAGTCATTTTCAAAGTTATAGGAAAATAGTGAATGAATATTCACTGCACAAACTGGCAAGTTGTTCTGTACATTCACTATTTTTGGAGAAAGAACAATTACATAACATTTAACCCAGTTCTGTTTTTATGTAACTAGCAAACATGCCATTTGATCCACATCATACATGCAGTTAAAACAATTGCTTCACCTAACCAGTCTATTACTGTCCCCATCTTAGAAGTTGCACTCAAATCATCTCTGAGCCTACACTCTTCTAAGTGATATGTGTACAGTCAGCTCTTTAGCCTATATAGAAACCTTAAACTAGGAATCAATTTTGCTGCCGTCCTCTTATCCCTTTGGATGAGCAATGAGAATGGATTTTAGGTAGGCCATCAGTTGCAGCAGCTGCATGATTGCCAGATCAAAGAAAAAGTGTGTGTGTTTGAGGTCTGCAGAGCTTAAGCAAACATTTCTTCAGATTCAAAAGATTCATAAATATTGTGGGATTTATCACTCCCAAACATCTCTCCAGAGTACAGTACAGGAAATAATCCGAATCAGATTTATTATCGCTGACATATGATGTGAAATTTATTGTTTTGTGGCAACAGTACTATGCAAAGGCATAAAAATCTATAAATTACATAAATAAATATGCAAAAAAAAGGAATAATGAGGTGGTGCTCATGGGTTCATGCATCATTCAGGAATCTGATGGTGGAGAGGAAAAAGCTGTTCCTGAATCGTTAAGTTTGAGTCTTCAGGCTCTTGTATCTCCTTCCAGATGGTAGTAATGAGAAGAGGGCATGTCCTGGATGGTAAGGATCCTTAATGATGGATGCCACCTTCTTGAGGCACTGCCTCTTGAAGATATCCTCGATGGTGAAGAGGGTTGTCGCTGTGGTGGAGCTGGCTGAATCGGCAACCCTCTGCAGCCTTTTGCAATCCTGTGCATTGGAGCCTCCATACCAGTCTGTGATGAAAACAGTCAGAATGCTCTCCTCCGTAATATTAATGTGCTTCAAGCAACCCAAATTGCAACTGCATTGGCAATTCATCGACCATTCCCTCCATTATTCATGATCAGGAACACAAATATAGAAAAAAAAACACAGCAGGTTTTACCTGTAGATTTAAAACAATGGCCAGAATTTTGAGGTCAGTGCTAAAGAGGCACCTTGTGCCAGTTACCTCAAAGGAACTTGTCCACTGAGATCTGGTGACTTCTGTAGCATCGACATCGATTGCTATCAGGAATAAGTTCCAGTTCCACCAACTGTTTATATCATTAACTACACTAAACAACTAATCACATTAAAGAATTCTAGCAGGCAGCCAAACTGGGAAATAAAAATCACCAGTTTTAACTAAAGTTTAAAATATTTTACACAGTGTAAAGATTAGAACATACAAGTAAAATGAAGGTGAAAGGTGAAACTTAAACTCCTTATAAAATATAAATATATTGAATTTTGAAGTACTTATGAAGGAATGACACTTCTCATAAACCAAATTAGTTTTTAGGGTCAGGGAAGTTGTCAAGCAGTAACTCTTGCTTGGTATGCCATGAGAAATTCATCTATGTCTCATTCATCAAAACACATTTTCATGGTTTTTATTACAGTTTGAATAGTGAATTCTTTGAGCATTGCTAATATTCTGTTATATCACTGACCTCTCAAGATTCCACTAGAAAAAGTTGTAAACATTGGTCCTTGAGTAGGGAATCAATGACAGCAACTCCCGGATTTTTGCGACTTACTCCGAATAATATGGATATTCCAGAAATAGTTTCCAGATCATCTCCATGACAGCGGTGAGCGTTGAGACTTTATCATTTTTTCTCACCAAAAATCCTGAACAACAGATTTAAAATTGACACTCTATTCCAAGGCCTTACTTTGCCATGATACATGGTGTCTTCCTGCTGTGGGTCTTTTTGCAATGCAAGCAAAATCTCTGTAGATACAGAAATAGAACCAATGAAAATTCAAATCAAATGGCACCCATACCTGCTAATTTAATTACTTTGTGTTATAATAAGTACAATGCAGAACACTGCATTCTCTTGTACTTAAGCGATCTGTCAGGGTCAAAGATGACCTTTTTCCAATCCTGTTCTGCGGGGTCTGAGGTGGTCAATGGGACCACTGTGGGACTCAGAGACTCTGCCACAGGTATGCTAGGAGGTACTTGATGGGCAGCCAGGAGGATTGTTAACAAGGTAGCCTTCTTTATATAAATCATTTCACTGGTAGAAGGCGGGAGGGATCACTTCTGGCTGTTAACTTATTAGATTTGTGTCAGGTTTGAAGTTTTGATCATCAGTTGCTCTTTCTTCAGGCATCCAAAGTGTGTGCTTGTGCAGTGGGGACAGCGGAGAATTTCATAATCAACATCTGCCTGCGCTGAGAGGCAATTGCCACGAATTGAAATGGGGTTCATTTTCTCTGGGATCTCATTGGGGGCCTTTATTACTGGGGAAGTGATACAGCTAAGGGCAGTTCGGTATGGAACTTTGTCTTGTAAATAACACAAGGTCAAAAAGGCTTTGAAAAAATTGAATTATCAGATCATTTGAATGAAGCAATTTAAAATATTAAGCACAATAGTGTGCTTTAGACAATTTTCCTTAATGACTCTAAGAAATCGCTCTGAGCCTGAACTAACATGATGAGGCCAAGGGCTGCTTCCAGACTGAATCTTTAAATAAGATTTCTCAACACAGAGCATGCAATAATCTGCCCCTTATTCCACTCAGTGTCCTTTTCTCTTTACAGAGTTAAGCATCAATCTTTACTCACACACATCAGCCAGAAATTACTGAGCTGTGACAGAAACCTGACTGTGTCCACTCTGTGGTTTAGGGTGACAGGTTAAGATAAGCATCAAGAATCTCTGCCCATCTTTTCACTTTTTTAATGTACATAACCATGAATCTGATTAGAAATAAATTAATGTTTTTCTTTCTTAGTGAGTAATGGCACTGTGGTTAGAACAGTTTCCTTAATTTTATCCTTAGTTTTGCTTGTAAATAAGTTAAATAAAAAGCCTCTCTTTGTTCTCTATGCCAAAGTACATAACTATTTCCCAGATGACTTGGCACTCCAAACAAAAAGTAGCAATAAATATTATGACCTAGAATTTGCAGCAGCAGAACACCTCACAGCTTTAGATATTATCAGTTGCCTGCAGCTAGAACATGTCTGTGCTGTAGGATGCTGAGCTGTTAGCAGCCCCACTCTGGCTCAGTATAGCAATCTCTGCGGCACTTGCTGCAGGAAAAGGTAGCGGGTTGAGAACTTGCAAAACTTTCTCAGGCCCCCTGCTCAGCCAGCTGGCTTTCCTGTTTCTCCTCACCTTTTCTGACATTCTCCTGAGCAACTGCCCTCCAGAAACTCTGATCATTGGCAGCTGCTGTGCCAATACCCACCATTTTCATATCTCAGTTACACTTTTCCAACTTGTGGAGGGATGAATGGCCAGTAGGTCATGACCCCATGGCAAGCTTAATATGCAGAGTGCACTTTGGGATGCATCCACTATTCATTCAAGGAGCATGGACGTTGCAAACATTGGCTTAGAAATCAATGCATGCTGACAGACTTAACACTCTCCATGATCTTTAAGTTGGAGACTTTGATCCAGTAGGAGATAAGGTATATTTGAGGCAGCTGAGGTGGAAACTGTTAGGCCTTTTCTCATGTCCTGCATTTCTTGTCAAGGTCTCATTCCTTGAGAGAAGAATTCCGAGGACACATAGATGGCAGCTGCCAGTGGGGTCACAACTGAGGGCCCCAGTGAGTGAGTATCACAACAGCAAATTGGTGGAGTAAAGCCTCCCTCTTAGTTTTAGTGCACAATGTGGCTTTGGGGAGGGTTTTGAGGAGCCCGGTGTGAGTTTTGAACTGGCCTACCTCCGGTCTCCCTGTGTTGTAAAAGCACTGTGACTTTTCAATGGCATTCAGTGTTTGCACTCTTAAGGTCCAACTTATGCCTTTAATGGTGGTAATGGGTGTTGAGCACATAGTGAGGTCATTAGGTGTATGTCTGATGCTGGAAAGAAACTCAGACGCATTGTTATGAATAGCACATGGAAGTGCCAGAGTCAATTCCGTAGAAAGTGCCACTTCACTTGGAAATGATTGCTGGCATGATCTGCTCCAATTATTTACCTGATGTAGATCGTACAAGTGATCACTTACACTAATCACTTCAAATTTAGCCTAACTTGATCTAATCTTTCAGCTCATAAGCCTTAAAAATAGCTGGCCAAATACAAAATCATTTAAGCTGATTTTGATTGTAACTTATAACAGCTGATGTTTATAAATTGTCAGTTTATATACTTCTTAGACATTGTTAAACTATTTAACAAACAGAAGCATGACCCAGATTATGGTGTCAAAGAAAATAGATTGCACCAATGTCTCAATGGTTAACTTCACTGTTTTCATGTTGATCCTTTTCAAAACAATATTAATCTAAACACAAAATTTGATTAACTTGAGATGTTCACCTAAGTGACTACAAAAACTGTTATATGACCTATGACTTAATCTAACATATTAAATTTAATAACCTCTCAAAGATTATTAATTGAAATTCACACATTACTTTCACACAAGTAATAACTAAATATAATAAATGGGTTTATGCTTTTGGTAAATGCTAGACAAAGCATCATGGCACAGCAGAACTTCAATTTTGAATGTTCATTCTTCGGATAGGATGCATGAGGATCTTAATTACAAGACATTATATTAACAACTTTGTTGCAGATTGACAGAATTGAAGCAGAGTATTTTAATGGTTATCAAATAATTAAAATATAGATTCATTAGGAAAAAAGATAATGATTGCTTCTTACAATTTCTTTGAAGGATAACTTGTCTTTTTGCTATTGGTTAAACATTTCATTTGCTATAATTTTATTCAAAATGCGCTTGATGCTGATTCACTGCTTTAACTTTCCATCCAGGTGAAATGTGGCAACACGCCAAACAACATTGGTAAACTTTATATCAGAATACACAAGTTTTTTCAAGTACATCCAACAAGATTTTATATCAAATAGATTTCAAGCATTTTGTGCACTGTTTATTTAATGGGTTCCTAGAGGTCACTTTTATTTCAAGAATAACCCCATGGTAAAATGTGCAAGCATCCAAGTGAAATATGCCACAGACTTTTTTGATCTTTAGGCACTGCCACCTTTCTTTGCAATTTTAAATTTGTTTCATTTCTAACTTTTCCCCATTCAAATGAATGGCCAGTGACCTAAAAAAATTGCTTACTCCAAGATGGTACCTACCTTTATTTAAAAAAGGCTTGAATCTGTTGATATATTTTTCATACTATATAATGTATGGCACAACTGATTGGTTGAATAAGGTCTGTCATATAAGGTGCCATTGATCTACCTTCCAAGTGTTTCAGAAATACATTAAATAAGCAGAAAACTAAAAATAAAACATTACTTTTTTACTGGAGGCACAGGAGACAGCAGATGCTGGAATCTGGAGTTGTTTGTTGCTCTATTACTTTTTCACTGTTGTCTATTCCATTTGGTTCGGATAATTTGTTATTTTTCTCCCTCTGTTGATGATGCTCTCTTCAACAACATACACCCCCAAGTATTATTTATTATGAAATCATAAGCTAAATGGCTTACTATAGCCATCACAATACATTGGTCATATCACTCCTTGAAACATATTTTTATGACAATAAAATATTTCACTATCATTTTTCTTAATGAATCAATATTTGAATTATTTAATAACCACTAAAATACTCTTCTTCAATTCTGTCAATCTGCAACCAAGTTGTTAATATAACATGTGTTGGAATTAAGATCTGTATGAGTCCTATCAGAAGAATGAATACTAAAATTGGTAAGAACATTTAAAATGCTTGAAATCTATTTGATGTGAAATTTTGTTGGATATACTTGAAAAAGCTTATGTATTCTGATATAAAGTTTATCAATGTTGTTTGGGGTGTGACACATTTCACCTAAATAGAAAATTAAAGCAGTGAATCAGCATAAAGGCCATTTTGAATAAAATTATAACAAATGAGATTTTTAACCAATAGCAAAAAGACAAGTTGTCCTTCAAATAAATTGTAAATGTGGTCTCATATGCATTACCTTTGAAAGTTTGCCAAATTTCCAAATCATTTGACGTCTCTACTTCACCCAGGGAGTGGTTAAATCTGTCAGTGCCGTCAACATTACTTCTTTTCTCACAAGAACAAGGGTGTGGTATTTTAAATAGTTACCTCGTACTTGAATATTGCAGGTTTGCAACATCTTGTAGTTAAAGACATGTGCTGAAGTTTATTCAGTAACATTTATTGAATGGGTTCCGAGATCTCACTTTTATTTCAAGAATAACCCATTGTAAAATGTGCAAGCATCCAAGTGAAGCATGCCACTGACTTTTCTTTTGATGTCTCCACACTGCTGCCTTTCTTTGCAATTTTAAACTTGTTTCATTTCTAACTTTTCCCCATTCAAATGAATGGTCAGTGACCTGAAACATTAACTCTGTTTCTCACTCCACAGATCCTGTCTGATCTGCTGAGTATTTCCAATACTTCCTGTTTTAACTTCAGGCAAAAGTTTCACATTGATGTGATTCAAATCATAATAATACTGAAAACATGCTTTGGTCAATTTTGTGTGTTCATGTTACAATGGAGAGGGAGACTGAGAGAAATAGTAAAGCATAAGAGTCCTATGTCTAAAAACCTTTCAAAGGAACAACTTTACAATTTCCCACTATAGCTCCTTTATGTTAACTGTGTTGAAGTGGACTCAGTCAATAACGAAAGGCTGATAATGAATGAATGGATGATAGCTTGAGTTATACTAGTCAAATTTACCAAATCACATCAAGGTCACCATAAATGGAATTGAAATTCATTTATTGTTGTCACTTATAATGAGGTACAGTGAAAAACATGTCTTGCATACCATTCATACTGATCAATTCATTACACAGTACATTGAGGTTGTACAAGGTAAAACAATACAGAATGCAAAATAAAGTGTAACAGCTACCAAGAAAGTGCAGTGCAGATAGACAATATGTGCAAGATCATAACGAGGTGGATTGTGAGGTCAAGACCCCATCTTATTGTACTAGGAAACTGTTCAATAGTCATAACAGGATAGAAGCTTTGAGCCTGATGGTTCATGCTTTCAGGCTTTTGTATCTTCTGCCTGATGGGAGAGGGGAGAAAGGAGAATGTCTGGGGTTGGTGGGGTTTTTGATTATTCCAAGGCAGCAAGAAGTATAGACCATGGAAGGGAGGATGGTTTCTGTGATGTGCTGAGTTGTACCCACAACTCTCTGCAGCTTCTTGTGGCCATGGGCAGAGCACTTGCCATACCAAGTCGAGATACATCCAGGTAGGATGCTTTCTATAGTGCATCAGTAAAAGTTGGTAAGGGTCAAAGGGGACATGTCATATTTCTTTAGCCTCTTGAGAAAGTAGAAGTGCTGATGAGCTTTCTTGGCCATGGTGTGTACATGTTTGGACTAGGACAGGCTATTGGTGATGCTCACTCCTAGGAACTTGAAGCTCTCAACCTTCTCCTTATAGCTCATACACTCAAATCCAGGCAGCATCCTGATAAACCTCTCCTGCACCCTTTTGACTTGCCACATCTCAGCCCATGTCAGGATGTTGTCTTGGTCTTTCTTCAAGCAGGCATGTACTGCTTCATTTGCTGAGGAGCTAGAACTAGAATTGAACATTGTGCAACCACCAGCAAACATTGCCACCTCTCACCTTATGAAAGAAGGGAGATCACTGAAGCAACTGAATATGGTTGGACTGAGGACATTGGCCTCTTGTAGTGATAATTTGCGGTTGAGCACTTTAACATATATTAAAACAACTCACATTGCAGGATTTTTTTCCATCACAAATGCATAAGAGGAAGGTTTTTTGGAAAAATGAAACTACCTGCATTTGGATACCAATTTAGATTATGACAATATCCACTTTGCACCTTTAGTAAAAGGCAGAAGCAGCATTGATCAAACAAAGGAGCTGGGACTGTAATGAAAATCTGAAAGTTTGGCAGATGGTGGAAATACAAAACTAAAATTGTGTGGCGGAACAGTGGCGCAGGTACCAGAGCCGCCATCTTACAGAGCCAATGACCATGGTTCAATCCTGACCCCGGGTGCTGTCTGTGTGGGAGTTTGCACGTTCTTCCTGTGACTGCCTGGGTTCTTCCAAATGCTCCAGTTTCTTCACATATCCCGAAGATTTGCAGGTTGGTAGGTTAATTGGCTGCTGTAAATTGCCCCGAAAGTGTTGGTGAGTGGTGGAGTAGGATTAGTGTGGAGTCGATGGACCAAAGGGCCTGTTTCCATGCTGTACAACTCTGAGTGACAACCGAAAATGCTAGGAAAACTCAACAGGTCATTGCAGCATCTGTGGAAAGAGAAACGGTTAACATTCCAGGTTGAAAAACCTTCATTAGAATAGTGAGAGGGAAAACAAAGTTGCAGAGGAGGTGGGGGGAGGGGTGGGTGGGCAAAGGGAACATCTGTGATCGGTCAAGGCCAGGGTTGTTGTGAGGATGGGTTCTTAATGGACCAGTAAGATAACAAAAAATTGTGATGTGCTATGAACAGAAGGTCAGTGTATCCTAAGAGAGGGGGAGAAAAACAATAAAAATACAAAAATATATCCAAGCCAACATCATAGATGTATGACTTAAAGCAAAAAAATGGCCTGTTCTGATATAGTCAGAGACTTGGATGGTACCATGAGAAGTCCATAAACTGGGAGCAAAGCAGATCGTGTCATCTGCATATCACCCAGAATCTCAGGGAGCTCTGGAGAGATTTCATTCTACTCTCAAGAGCATGCTGAAGACATTGCTTTGAAAACAAAGGATTGGGACAATGGGATTCATTTGCTTTTGTTTGCCGTAAGAGAATCAATCCAGGAGTCATTGGGATTTAGTCCATTTGAGCTTGTATTTAGACATCGGGTGAGAGGACCTTTAGAATTATTAAGGGAACAGTGGGTTAATGAGGGAATGCATTTGAG
>JARFYF010000084.1:62058593-62071618 GCA_030265395.1 Rhina ancylostomus | reverse complement strand
TCCAGAAACTCATGAATTTAAGATATCTATTAGTCACATGTACATCAAAACACACAGTGAAATGCATCTTTTTTGCAGTGTTCTGGGGACAGCCCACAAGTGTCGCCATGCCTCTGGCACCAACGTAGCATGCCCAGAACTATCTAACCTGTACATCTTTGGAATGTGGGAGGAAACTGGAGCACCTGGAGGAAACCCATGAAGACATGGGGAGAACGTACAAACTCCTTACAGATAGTGGCCAGATTTGAACCCAGGTCACTGGCACTGTAGAGTGTTAGGCTAACCGCTATGATATCGTGCATGACCAGCTTCTCAAAGTACTTCATGATGGTGGATGTCAGAGCCACCAGTCAGAAGTCATTAAGGCACGTTATCTTGTTTTTCTTAGGTACCAGAATGATTGTGATCTTAAACCAGATGGGAACCTCAGATTGAAGCAGGGAGAGGTTAAATATGTCCGTAAATACCCCTGCCAGCTGATCAGCACAAGATCTGAGCACACGGTCAGGGACACCATCTGGGCCAGATGCTTTCCTTGGCTTCACCCTCCTGAAGACTGACATTACATCCTCAACAGTGACCACAGGTTCAGCTGCATTGGAGGCTGTCAAGGTGGGTGGTGACAAACCAATCCTCTTCTGTTCAAAACATGCATGGAATGCATTGAGCTCATCACGAAGGGATGCGCTGTTGTTGACTATGCTATGCATTGGATCTAAATCCTGGAACTGCTTCTCCGTGAGCACTGTCATCGGAAGGACTGTGGATGTTCAAGGTCACCTTATAAAGCACAATTTAGGATGGGCAATAAAAACTGGCCTGGCCAGCTGTGGTCAAGTCCTGAAAAGTAAATCAATTCTTTAAAAATTACCCTTGCTTTTGTAGTACATAACAATGATTTAAACATAAGTGTAGGGTGCATAATAAAGATCTGCAGATAATACACACAAAAAAAAAATCAGGCATGTAGTTGTCATCAAGAAGAAAGACATTAGATTCTAGGACAGAAAAGTCTGTCCGGAGATGAAAGACCTGAAGAAATGCAACAAACACGAGAATACACTAAATGGGAAGAGGGACCTTAAAATCTATGTGTACAAATCCTTAAAGGTGGCAGGGCAAGTCAATAATATGTTTAAAAGGCTACATAAAATGCTTTCTTTCATTATTGTGATAAAAAATACAAGGGCAAGGAGGTCTGGCACGGCACACAATGCAGTTAGATTGCAGCTTGAATACTGCACATAGTTTTGATCACCACATTACAGGAAAAATGTGACTACATTGGAGGAGTGCAGAGTATTTTAATGAGAATGTTGCCAGGACTGGAAAAGTGTAGTCACGAGAAGAGATTGGATAGGCTTGTTTAGAACAGAGAAGGCCGAGAGAGAATTAAACGAGGCATATAACATCATGAGAGGTCTCCGAAAATAGGAAAGACCTATTTCTTCTTGCAGAAAGATCAAAACACAGGGGCCTTGATTTAAAGTAAGTGGTAGAAGGATATTTGAGGGGATATTAAGTTCCCCTCCCCACCCACCACTCAGCGGATGGGATCTGGAACTCACTGACGAAGGAGCATCATCCCTCTTCATATTCAAAATGTACACGAATGTGTAACCTGCAGGACTCTGGACCAAGTGCAGGATGATTGGATTAGGCTGGGAAGCTTTGTCTCAATTGGCCTGGAAGCTCTGGTATTAAATGTCCTCCTTAAGTGTCATAATTCCTTTTATGATCCTGTAAAGGCTTTTCCCCCCAAGTGCCTGAGATTCAATAGTTTTTAAAAGACTTAGGCTGTTGAGAGCCAAGTTTGGTAGTGCTGCATATTAAGTGTTTGGGGTGTGTTAGTTCGCTGGCTTCTGAAAACTTCCATCATATATCTTTCCTTAACAGTGTGCACATTTGACAAAGCCAGACCACTAACTGCATACACATTTGTTGAAGACTTTTCTCTTCTGAAAATATTTCCTCATTGTAATTAGTGTTCATTTGCCAAAAAAGTTAGATTTTGATGTAAACAGCCTCTGATTATCATCTGGGCAGCACTGACAGTAATTAGGATATCTCCATTTTCTAAGAACTGTTAAACACTGGGCTAGAAGCACACACCAAGTATTTCCTCATTTTAATTGAGGTTTGTTTTATATCAAAGTTAAAAGATTCAAGATCTTTAATTATCACCCATATTCTTTTACTTTCACCCAAAGTCAGTGTACAATTGCAAAACAAGAAATTCCATAATGGAAGATATCCCTCAAAGTATCATATGTCAATTTTACCAGATATGGAGTCATCTAATTCAGCACTATCAATCCCACGGCCTTGTCACCTTTAAGTTTTGAAAGACACCAAACGTCCAACTTTGGGACAAACTTCACATTCATTTCCTAGTTATGTGAAACCTGGTGTTCACCTTCAGCAAAACCAGATCCACAAATTTTCCCATGTGTCAAACACAAGCACCTCTCCTGCAAAAGCAAGCTATCTATTTTGTCTTGACACTAGAGACTGGAGGAAAAAATGAACTGCTAGAGCAACTCAGTGGGTTGAACAGCACCTGCAGAGGCAAAGGGGCAGTCAACATTCCAGGCTGACACTCTGCATCAGGACCGAGAGTGCAGAGGCGAGATAGTCAGTATAAGGGGCTGAGAGGGAGGAGTGAGCAGGGGCTGGCAGGTGATGGGTGGAACCAGGTGAGTAGGGGGATGATGGGAAGATGGAGCTAGGTGGGGGGAGGGGGGAAGGAGGGCTGTGGAGAAATACCTGCACTGTGTCCACAATAGGTTAGTTTATGCCAGTTCAACTCCCCTTCCCATTCCCGCACTTACCTGTCCATTCTTGGCCTTCTCCACTGCCAACGGTGAGGCCAAAAGCAAACTAGAAGAATAAAACTTCATATTCCTCCTGGGTCGTCTACAGTCCAATGTATCAACATTGGATTCTTCAATATCAGGAAACCCATACTCCCTATGCTCCTTTCCCTCTCCTTCTGATCCACCCAGGCTTTCCCCTCCCCCACTTGGTTCCATCTGCCTATCACCCACACACCATATGTATTGGTCCCCCATCCCTTCCCCCGCTCATCATCCCTCCCTTCTCCGATTACACATTGTTATTACTTATAAACTTCTGCGTCTCTTCTTATCTCCTTCGGCTCTACCACTACCCTTCCTTCCCCTTACCTGGTTCCATCTGACTCCCTTTTTACCCTCTCCCCTTATCTGTCTCTATCCATCACCCACTAGCTGCTGTTTCCCCAAATCCACCCTTCCCCGTTCTCCAGCTGGTTCCATTTGCCTTTCGCACCCCTCCTCACCTGTTCCCATCGCCTGCCAGCCCCTGCTTCACCCCTCCCTCTCACCTCTTTATACTGGCTACCTCCCCGATGCAGGATCTTGACCTGAAACACCGACCATACCTTTGTCCCCACAGATGCTGCTCATCCCACTGAGTACTTTGGCAGTGTGTCACGGTAGCATAGCAGTTACTGCGACGCTATTACAGTGCCAGCGATCGGGGTTCAATTCCCATCACTGTCTGTAAGGAGTTTGTATGTTCTTCCGCATCTGCATGGGCTTCCTCTGGGTGCTCTGGTTTCCTCCTACATTCCAAGATGTACGGGTAGGTTAACGTGGGTTTAAATTGGGCAGCGAGGATTCGTTGGGCCAAAAGGGCCTATTACCTCGCTGTAAATAAAATTATTCTTTTAAATTTTAAAATTTTATTTTGTGAACAATTTTGTCTTATTCCTTTTATAGAGATCAATGTTCAGAATAACCCTGTGAATTGTAATTAATTTAGTTTGGCTTTATATATTTTTAGGGATAATTTTACTCCTACTCAGTCAGTGGGAATCTGATGTTCTCAGACTGGCTGCCCATTTTACAAGTTCCTTCAAACCAATGAAAAATAAAAATCAAAGGAGCATTGCTATAAATCACATGGAAAATTCTTCATTTCAGATATGGAGGCTCCAATGCGCAGGATTGAAAGAGGCTGCAGAGGGTTGTTATTGATTTGGCCAGCCCCATCACAGACACAACCCTCCCTGCCATTGTGGACATCTTCAAGAGGCGGTGCCTCAAGAAGGCAGCATCCATCATTAAGGACCCTCACCATCCATGACATGCCCTCTTCACGTAACTACAATCAGGGTGGAGGTACACCCTGAAGACCCACACACAATGATTCAGAAACAGCTTCCCCTCTGCCATCAGATTTCTGAATGGTCCATGAACACTACCTCATTATTCCTTTTTTGCACGATTTATTTTTGTAACTTACAGTAATTTTTATGTCTTTATGTCTTGTACTGTACTGCTGCCACAAAACAACATATTTAATGACATATGTCAGTGATAGTAAACCTAATTCTGATTAGTTTACAGTACAGGCAGATCCAAGAAAAAGCAATAACATAAATTTGAATAAAAAGCTATTTTTATTGGACCATTGCTTGACACATTGCAGGGTGCACAGCAGTTTGGCAGAGAGCACAAGATGTTGACATTGGAGGACCTGAAAGAACTTTAAGGAAAATAATTCCATTTAACAAATCCATAGCTTTAAAATTCTGTTGTGAATGGAGGAGGGAGTGGGTTCGAGAACTAGGGAAGTTTGCAGCAAGACATGAAATTGCTGCAGGATAATGGTTTTGCTCAACAAATAAATTAAAAACATTTTGGGAAATGCATGCCACTGGTCAGACTTGTGCATCATTTTTGAATGACTATACTTTTTGCTGAAAGGACTCTTACAGTGCTGCTGATTAGGAAATTCCAATATTTATGCTCTGTGATATGGAAGCAATATATTCCCAATTCAGAACGGGATGTGACTTGAAGAATAGTAAAGGCCAAGAGTTTGGTAGATACTGTTGAGGAAGCCTTACTGAGTTGCTGTGGTTCACTCTGCAGATGGTACACATGGCAAGAGGGAATGAATGTATATGGTAATAGATGAGGTGCCTATCAAGTTGGCTGCTACTTCCGAGATGGTGTCCAGTTTATTGGGTGTGGCTGGACCATAATACTTTCAACTGCTGTCTTTCAAATGGTGGAAATGCTTTGGGAAGTCAAGAGGCGAGTCACTGACTGTATATCCAGCCTTTAAATTATGGTCACAGATAGATACAGCATGGAAACAGGCCCTTTGCCTACCCAGTCAGTGCTGACCATCAGGCACCCATTTTTGCACTAATCCTACCCTAAACTTTGTATTTTCCCCACATTCCCTTCAATGCCCTACAGATTCTATCATTCATTTAGACTCTTGGTTCAATTAGACTACAATCCACACATTTTTGGAGTATGGGTGGAAACTGGAGTACCTGGAGGAAACCCACCCAGTCACAGGGAGAACATGCAAATGCCACACAGACAGCACATGATGTCAGAACTGAACTTGGATCACTGGAGCCATGAAGTAGTGGTTCTATTAGTTACAGCGCTGTGCTGCCTTTGATCTGCTCTTGTAGGCCTCATGTCTAGATGACTGGTCCAGTTTGCTTCTAGTCAATGGTGAGTCCCCCACCTCACCAGTCTACTGATCATTGGCATGTAGTACACGAAGTCCCTGGGTTACGAACGAGTTCCGTTTTAGAGACTGTTTGTAACCCGATTTTGTGCACAACTTGGAACAGTGTCCGAGCATGCGCACTAGGCCCAGGGATTATGGCCTCGCATGCGCACTAGGCCTAGCGATCGTGGCCACGCATGCGCACTAGGCCCGGGGATCGCAACCGCACTGGGCCCCAGCCGCACATGCACACTTGGCCCGGAGGTTCCCCGGCCGCACATGCGCACTTGGCCCGGAGACCCACGAAGGCCCGTTCGTAAGTACGGATGTTCGTAAGTCAGACGTTCGTAAGTCGGGGACTGCCTGTAATACCATTGACGGTCAAGAGCAGGTTAGACTTTGCCTTTTGCTAGTCAAAGCCTGGCACGTGTTGTATAAACGTTATATGGTACTTAATAGCTCATGCCCAACGTTGTGCAGGTTTTGCCGCATGAAGGCACTGACTGGCTCATTGTCTGAAATGTTGCAAATAGAATTGAATTCAACAATCCATCAGCGAATGGCCGACTTCCTACTTGATCGTGGAAGGAAGATCATTGTTGAAGCAAGTAAAGATGGCTGGGCTTAAGGTTCTGCCCTGAGGAACTCCTGCAAACATGTTTCCTGGGACTGAGACGGCTGGCCACCAACTACCACAACATTTTTCGTTTCTGCTTGGTATAGCTCCAAACAGTGGAGAGTTTGATTTCTATTTAGCAGTTGAAATGAAATATATGAACAATAGAAAAGGCTCCACTTTCTGAAGATCAAAAATAAAATTGCAGATGCTGGAAATCTGAATGAAAAACATTGAAAAGATTCAGCACATCATGCAACATCAGTGGAAACAGAAACAGAGTTAACACCTCATGTCAAAGGGACCCCTTGACATGAAACTTTAAATCTTTTTCTCTGGCACAGATGCTGCCTGAGCTGCTGAGTGTTTGCTTCACATTCTGTACATGACCCAATTGGACTTCCTGTTATCAGAGATGTTGCCATTTGATTCTGATTTGTTCTCATAGCTAACTTCAACAGAAGGGCCAACAGAGAACAACTAGCCACACACAACATAGACTAGAATGGTCCCACATGTCAAAAGAAAAGCCAGTAAAATTAGCAACCCACCCCATATCTTTCCCTCACCACCTCCCTCCCCCCCAAGCCCTATGTGGCTGAACTGGCTCCAATGGCCTCTTGCTGCTAATCACTAACTAGGTTTATCCATGGAGTACAGCTATTCAGGCATGGAACTACCATCTTTGGTCATCATGCAAAGTTGTATTTCACCTTTAAGTGGATCAGTAATTATTTCCCAACATTAGAACCTACTGAGAAAAGTTGCTAATTATGCAAAAGTTCTATGTGGGAAATGCCAAGCAAGTTATTTGGACAAGAAAAAGTTGTTACAATGGACACATAGGCAGATTGAGTTGGAGAAACTAAAGTAGACAGAGTTTAATGGAGGAAGTGCAAGAACAGCTAAACATGGTGGAAATTATCATTGCCATCTGAGTCACACACCATTTGACTTGCAGATCCATAGTTCTCTCATTGTCGCTGGGTTTAAATCCAGGAACATTTTGCCCAACAGCACTTTCACCAGAAGGAATTCAGTGGTCCAAGGAAGCTGCTTAAAAGCATAATTAGAGATAGGTAATAACTTGGTGTCCTTTCTAGCCAATTCTAAACCCGCAGCACAGGACTGAAATCAGCAATCAATTTTTCAGAAGGTTGTGGAATTCTCTGCTCTAAATTACGGAGGATACCGCAATGAATTTTCATGACCGACATCAACAAGATGGAATTATCAATCAAGGGTAGGCAAATATTTGTGACCTAGATCAGCACAATCCAATTGAATGGGATAATAGGCTCATGCAACATTTTGATTAATGCAAATAATTAAACAAAATCATAGTGTTGAAATCCTTCTGTGAAAATATTGAATTTGGAATTCAGGCCTAAAACAATAGTGTGGTCATTATATCCCATCTTTTTTTTTGTATTTGAAGAGTGCAGAGAAGTCTTAGAAGTTCTATGTTTTTAAAATATTGCCTTTTGAATAAAAGTTTCAGACATCATAGTGACCCCATGTCAACTGGATGCTTCAAAATAAAATTCAAAGAATATTTGCTTCTTTAGCTTCTAAACAAACCTTACTTGAATTGCAAAATAAGTCCCTTATTTGTACCTTTCTGTGTTACATGCTATAATTGCACAGATAATTTAACAAAGAGATTTACCATAACCAATAAAACTTCCTATTTGGCAGGAGCCTGTTTTGATATATGTATATTTTACTAAAACAAATAAGAAAAATTTCAATTTGGTTCAGCTGACTTCCATTAAGTGATCTTGATTGTTCCTCAATATTTATAATGTTCTCAAATCCTTTTTTTAAGTTTGTATCTCACTGCCAACTATGTTTTTTTTTGTTCCATTTCTCCTTTAATATACCGTATATGGGTTATTTGGGGGGAAAAGAACATTGCAATAATGAATTTGAAAATGGCAGTGATGATAAGTATTAATAAGTCCAAAGTAAACTTTCTTTAAAAAAAAATCTCAGATTTTGGGTTTCTCTCTTTTTTAACAAATGGACTGAATAGTTAACTTGTTTGTTGTAAGAGTAGCCACTATTACCTCAACACTGTCACTGGTGCCACGTGTATTCAATATCAAAGGATAAACCACTATTTCTTTAACTGCATCTTTCACTATTCTCATTTTCAAAAATATTCCATATAATAAACCAGTAGGCAGAAACTCAACAATATAGTATTTAGGATGAGATTTTTAGATGAATAAAGGTGAAAAAATATTTGAATGTTGAATTACTTCTTTCTACAATACATGTTATTTGTCTGCATTTGTACTTGGCCTTCAAACTCTGCTCGAGTGGTATTATTTAAGAATCCTGCAATGCTGGCCAACATATCACAAATAATCATTGCTTCATAGTTTGCAACACAGAACTAGATTAGACCAAGCACATGTATCACCCAGAAGATAAAAAGGGACAGATGGCAGTTCCTTGTTGCTAACTTTTTTAAAAAATACACACAGAGAATAATCTATTAAAGCATTATGCCATGTTACCAACTCCACAATCGTAACCAGCTGGTCTGCTATTAATCCATGGTAAAAACAGAAAATAATGGAAATACCCAGCAGCTCAAATGGCACCTGTGGAAAGAGTAAGACAGAGGAATAGAGCTTACCTTTCAGGTCAGTGGCCTTTCATCAGAATACAAATGCTGTCTGACCAATTGAATATTTCAAGTATTTTCTGTTTTCCTTTTAGGTGTTCAGCTTTTGCAGTATTTTGCTTCTGTCTTACTTGCAAAATAGTACAGACAACTGCATTCCAGGATTCAATACATCTCCAGCAATGTTCCTTTCTCTTGCCTTCATTTGGGATTATATACAATGCCAGCCAGTGGGATTCAAATTCTATATATGGTTTCATAGTTCAATGTCTTTCATTTGTCCTATTTCACATTTTGACCCGAGGATTTGCCATGCTAGTAACCTGAACATGGTCTACAGGGTAGCAGTGATCCCTGCCGTTCTTCATGCTTCTAAGACCTGCACTTTCTAATAGCAGTCACCATAAGATAGTGAAAAACACCACTAAGGCTCTCTCTGCAAACCACAGAGCCATGCATCAGGAACACAAGGAAACGCTGCATAAGCAGCGGAAGGAGCAGACCCACCTCACAAACTACCCCATATACACCCACCCCATCTGCCACCACCTGTCCCATCTGTGGAAGAGTCTGGAGTTCCCACATTGCCCTCATCAGTCACCTCAGAACCCACAAATGGAATTAAGCCCCAAGGACTGCTTAAGAAGATGTACAATATCCCATAGACAACACTTGTCTTTCAATCAACATTAACAAAGAAACAACTATCTGGCTATTACTTCATTTGTTTGTGGGAGCTTGCTGTGCATACCTAGCTGCGAGCTTTCCTACATTACAAAAGAGTGACTACTCTTCAAAAGTACTTTGTTGGCCTAAAGCCCTTTATGTTATCCCAAGGTAGTGAACAGGTTCTACGCATGCAAGTTATTTTCATTCCTGGAGGTTTTGTCATGGGGTTTTCAAACGATAGATCATTACGAAGTCAAATCAATTCACTTCCATGAAATTCACTGGATTTACACTTTAAAGTGTTGAGGCTCTGGTCTCTGTTCCAGACCTGGTCTACCTGCAGCAGTCATCTCAGTGCATCTCAAGGCATTGGAAACCATCATCAATATGTTCTCCACACTGGTTCACTGTAGCTAAGCGCCTCATGGTTTTATGCCAACAGCTGCACTTTGGGAAGTTTTAAGAGTCCAAGAGAAGCAAAGAGAAATCCAAAGGCTAAGAAAAGGAAGCCATTTTCACCGCAAGCTCCTGCTGTTGAGCCCCATCCCAAATTACCCCTCCCTTCTCAACATCAGAGAATCCCACATTCAGTAATCCTTGCAAATTCTGACCAATCTCCTGTCATTTCAAGATCTCCAATTCCCAATTTAGTTTCTTCATCCTTGAAGGTGACTGATGATTCCAAATTATAATAGCTCAGAGACAGCAGAGCCGCTTTGCTGATTTGCATGTTGAGTAGAAATCGCTGTTACGGATTAGGTTGCTATTTGGTGAATGTCCCTTTAAGACATAGTACAGTACTGTGTGTGTGGGTGTGGGTGTGGGTGTGGGTGGCGTTATTATGACGACAACAGGAGATAATGACATGCTGACGTTTTGGTTCAGTCAGGAAGAGAGAGAGGAGAAAGAGACACACTGCCTGCTGGTCTCTGTATCAATGGATGAAACACAGTAACTGTGTCTGTCACTACAATCCATGGATGGATTTTTGGAATAATCCAGTGGAGTCCACTTTGTCGTTAACCTGTAGAAGGAAACAGGTATTTGTGTGAATGGCCACGTCTCAAATGCCTTTTGGGGTGACAGATACGTCGGAACAAAACAGTGGAGATCATCTGTGACTGAGGTGTTATATGGGTTCCATCGTGGAACATTTGGATTTTGTAATTTCTCTATTCTCTCTCTAAATTTTCTCTTCAGTCAATGGTGGTCTTGCAAAAGCCTTTGCTCATGTTTCACCTTATGCCTTGCTGAACTGAACTTTGAGAACTATTCTTGGACTTGGGAATTTGCCACACACACACACTTCGAGTTTAGTTTTTGGCGTTAATGTTTAATATCTAACATTTTTTTATTTTTCTTATCATAAGAAGTTATTAATAAAATGGTTTCTAATACTTATACATGACTCGGTGTGTTTCTTTTGTTGCTGGTACGTAACATCGCCATTGCACAAAAGTCATGTTTCCCTAACCATTCCCACCTCTGACTTAATTATGTGCCCAAGGTTTTAAGGAGCAAATATGCACTGTGAACAGAAGGCTGCCTTTACTGGTGTCATTGATTTTGAAGGGCAATTAATATTTTTTCTCAGGCAAACTAATTGGGATCTGTTAGCAGGTGTCTTTTTTTTAAAGTGGTTGTCTTCTTTTGGATGGGGTGGGGAGTTGGTCCATTTGTGCATGTTTCCTTATTATGCCTCAGTTGACGCCCTCAGGAAAAATGTGAAGTGGAAAGAATATTTGCACTTTAGTCTACTGGCACTGAACATTTACAGGTGTGTCAAATCATTAAACCATATGAACTGGCATTAGTATTACTCAAAGTAGCCTTAGCCCCTGGGCTACAATTTTTTGGTTTTGAAAATGGGCATTAAAAATTATTTTGCTGAATACCCAATTCTCCACAATATCTGTTAACTTAGTTCCATAAGTTAAATCCATTTATTCACAAGGTTTGAACTGAGGATTTCCCAATGGGATCAACATTATTCTTTTCAGAAAATCCATTTCAACAAATATTGACATGAACAACTTTTATATTCAAATCTGATTACTTTAGAATGAGGTTATCAGACTAATTTAACAGGTCATGATAAATATGGCCAAACCGATTAACAAGATACGATATATATTGCTCTGGGGTTACTTGGTCACTGTTTCAGCAATCACAGTAATGAACAACTGAGAAGGGTGCTAACACTGTCTCCATATTGGTAACTTGAAAGTGAGGATACCTGATTTAACCATACAATATTTCTTTGCACATTATTGTGGCCTATAGCACTGGTTACATATCACTACAAATCAGATACAAATACCATTCTTCAAGAGTACACCTGGCTAAATTTATTTCAGTCTCAGTCTTAAACTTTCAGAGGTACATCCCCAACTTCTTCAATGTTGCACTTATCTTCTTCTATCAGCTGGACCTACTACATTGATTAGGATTTGTGACTATCTGCATTGGACTGAGGTGTTACATTTTAATGCGATTTAGAGGCTGAACAATTTTGCAGGACCCAAAAGGTAAAAGTAGCATTTGGAGATGTTGCAATTGGAGGCATTCAATGATTTAAACTATAGGTAGTGCAAATTAGCAGGATAATGAGGTATGTTCTGATAAAAGGTCATCAACCTGAAATGTTAATTCTGCTTCTTTCTCCACATATGATGTCCGACTTTCTGAGTACTTCCAGCATTTTCTGTTTCATTTTTAAAAAGGATCCATAAGCCCATTCAACTGAATGGAGATTTTATAGATGCATGGACAAAGGCAAGAACAAGGTTGTTACTTTCTTCAAATATTTCTGCTCACAGTAATGTTTTTAATTATTTAAAAGTGTTTATAGGTGTTTTATTTTACTTTTCAAATGTAGTTTTTGTTAAATTATGAGTTTTATTTTTAATTGCTCTTGCATTCTGCTTCAGAATGTTAGGGCTGTGCTTGTTCTGGCCACTCAAGTGACCCAATTAGAAAATGAAAGGCCCCAATAGCACACTAGATCTTGGAGGCTGTTATCCCAACAGGACTTCCATACAGATAACATAGGTAAGTCTGGGTCAATTGCACTATCTCCCTCAAGGGTGAGTACTGGCAATGGATCCACTCAGCTTAATCTGGGCCATTACTTTACAATGTTAAAAATGAAAAGAAAATATAAAAGGGAAAATTAGGAACTGTGGCCAAAAGTTACAAAAATACCATTGAAGAACTAGAATCTTAACTAAATGGTCCCTGTAGAGATCTTTTCCTTTTTTTAAAAGGAAGCTATTTAACCTTGAATTGAGGCTTTATTTTATGCCATAATGATTTGAGATGGTGCTTCAAATCTCCAGGTTTTACACAATTAAGAAATAAAAGACAAATTTAAATGCAAATTCTCCCTAGCATGTCCAAAAATGTTTAGTTAAATATAAATCAGCATACTTAGTAATTGATTGAAACACAATCCTGCAAATAAATGCAGGCAAATATTACGTTGAAGAGCACATGGTTTTAATTAAATATGACATATTTTTGTTCAAATTTACATACAATATTATAGTGGCTGAAACTTGAGTACATTGCTAAAGAAACTAC
>JARFYF010000084.1:62003297-62014229 GCA_030265395.1 Rhina ancylostomus | reverse complement strand
GATGCTGAATTTTGCACAGCATGTGGTGAAAAGGGAGCTGATAAAAGGTGCTCAATCTGTAAAACGGTAAGAGCTTTTGGATTATCTCACAAAAATTATTTAGTTCATGGGCTCTGAAGGAAGATACAGATATGTTAATACATAACTGTTCATGTTGTGGTATAAATTGTTGAATTTTTTCCTCAAGAATTGTTATATTAAATGTGTGAATATCATACAAGCTGTCTTCCCTAGCTGTCTATTAATGCATATATAATTTTCTGGGCACATACTTTCTGAAGGTGATATACTGCAATCAAGATTGTCAGAAAATGCACTGGTTCACTCACAAAAAGGTTTGTAAAAAATTGAAAGAAACAAGAGAAAAACAAGAAGCCATGGACAAAGTGAAGCAGAACGGTTAGTTTTTTAGTAAAATTATGTTTTGTGCAATTTTTATTTTTGTTTAAAAAGTCATAATTTCATTTTCTTGAGATAACTCTGCCAGTGCTGCCATGAAGTTTGCTGCTCTGAGACTTGTTTGCAGTCCAGAATAACTTTCTTGTTTTTGGTTTTCTTTCGATGTGGCAAAGCATCTGTTCAGCAATTCCTGATAACCCAACCTTTATAGTGCATAATTACAGTGCAAAAAAATAATGTGCATTATTTCTGATTATGGTGATCTCTGAATTCTAATACCTCAATCCTTAATAGACTCATATTTTTCATCCTTATATTTGAAGTTGCACTTGTTTACAGCCCAACTCTTATTTACTAATTTTCATCTTGGATATCATTTCAAATTTAACTGGATGAGTATATTTTTCCTTTTATCGCTCACAGAAACAAAAGCAAACACCCCTGAAACGGGTAGAGTTGAGGCTGAAACTGTCCAAGACCCTGCAGGATCCTCTAACCCTCCACCCTCAACCTCTGATGATGGCTTGGGTTCTCAGGATCTCAGCCCAGGGGCCACAGCAGAAGTTAAAACTACAGAGGAAGAGAGCACAACAGAAGGAGAGGCCATTTCTCCTGCAGACATGCACACAGCTGAAGAATAAAGTGGAGCTCATGTAGCCCTGGCTTTTTCCCGGCTTCTGTAGTGTATGAAACATAATCCAACATATATTTATCAAGAAGGTCATTGCTCCCACTGCATGGCTGCAGTGAAAGACTGATTTCTGTTCATTGTGCATTAAGAGAATTGGTTGCTTTAATTGTGTGCCCTAGCCTGTACCAAAGCTGCGTGCAATCCTGAAGAGGCAGTAAGCTAAGCGACAATGAGGTCAGCAGGATTTGCTGTCTACTGTGCTTGATTCATTAACTACATCTGGAATAGAAGGACCTTTCACTACTGAGATAAATCCAAATAGTTTGATGTAAATTCTACCCAAGCCAATTAATGTATATTTGCAGTAACATTTCAAAATGTATATCAATTTGTGAAAAGTAGTGAGTATGAATTTATTACTGAGCAGTTAAGAGCAAAATGACCCTAATAATCTGCACAGTAATTGTTTTCCTGTGACTAACATTCAAAGTTCTGAAGTTTGCCAGTTCTAATGTAAGCATTAGTTTCAGAAATTTTGATGCAATGTTGATGTTGATTGTGTTTTCATTAGGTTATTTTTCCATGGGAAAAGCCTTTCATAATTTCGTATTGAAGAAAATCAATAGATTTTGGAAACTGATGTTCAAATGCATGTTACAATAAATTTGCAATTTTTGTTCAATTTTTGGCCTCTTCTCTACCCTCCACAGCCCAACCCAGTCCAACCGACAGATAAAATTACTTTAAGTAAAATTCCATTGATAGAATACCTTTACTATCTAACACAGCTGGTACAATCATTCAAAGTATGTAACAAGAATTTGAATATCACTGAAATTAAACACATTCTGTGAGTAGCTGCATATGTGGTATTATGGGGCTTCACCAGCATTGCAAAACTTTGGGCAATGGGTATTTCTTTAATTCTTTTTGCTGCAGACTTGCACATTCACCAATGTGCCTGCTCTTGTCAAAATGTAACTTGTTTTCTTTGCCACTTTAAAGTCATTTGATTGCGTATTGAATTCTAAATTAAAGTGTGTTTATTAATGCCATTAGACCCCAAACATAAGCAATTTCAGGAGAAATGGACACATGAAACATCTTGATTTTTTTAAGAGCTTTAGTACAAAGTACAGAGCTTGTTATTTTCAGGCTTTGATGCAACAGTAACAGTATTGAAGTATTTGCCAAGCTTGCAGTAGGCAATTAGTAGCTGTGTAGGATAACACTTTAATTGTTAATTCTTTAAAAAGAACAGGCTTGATTATCTTCCTGTTAAGAACGTCGACTTTTCTAGGATCTGCCAGAATCTATGTGGTAGGGAATCCTTGTCTATTATTTCCCTTTTTGATCCAGGAGGATATGACTCTGGATATGAAAGGAATTTTACTTGGGAACCTTGTCTTTCAGAATCTGTTTGCCCTTATTTCAATGTTTAATTTTTCAATTAATTATATGCTAGTAGATACTCTCCAAATAAATCAGATATTTTATTAGCACGGTAACATGTTAGATGATACAGTGCCGAAGCTCTATTTGTCATTCAACTTGCCACGTAAGTTTGGTCTGCTTCTGTTCTGTGGTTGGTGTTTTCAAAATAATAATTCTTGCATCAGCTACAGTAAAAATGCTGGATATTTTGGGCAGACAGCCAACTATTGTCCCAATAAAGCTTTGTTAACTTGGATTTTGCTGTGTAGGTCCTACTACCTGCGCTCAATTGTTGTTGCTTGAGCATATCCAGAAAGCTAATCCTTTTGACTGAGACCATCCTGAAGCCAAACAGTGAGATCCTACGTTGTGCCAGGTCTTGCGTTGTGAATAGGAAATGTGTCCTAGTCCTGCAGACAGATCTCTTGAGGAAAGACCTTGGCTGACAGCAAAGCTGGGCTTTCAGCTTAGCTGTCTGTCAATTTTTTCAGTATTTCAGTGTTTATGGATGCCCCTGGCATTTGAAAACATTCAAAACCTATTAAAATGAAATAATTAAAATTTAAAAATTACAAAAGAAATCATTACCTAACAACATTCAAGCACTGATTTAAAACATTACTGCAAACACAAATTAATAAAAAAATTCTCTACAGCTGTAAGATTGAGTGAAGGATCCAAGACCAGAATTCCCAGTTTAAATACTGGGAAATTGCTGGTTGGGGTTCAGCCAGTAAATTTGGGATTTTTGGCATTCACACTCCCCATTTGCCAGTAATTATGAGTTTAAGTACCAGTAATTTCAGGGCAAAATCCAGAAATAAATGTAAGAAAAAAAAGATAGTTTTATCATTCAATAAGCTGGCTGGTTCCCAATCTTAGATTTTTTTTTCTGATTCACATAAATCATGATTGCTTTAGAATTGTGATCGGTATCACCTTTTGAAGAAAATTAATGTATTAACAGTCCCCTCAAGTGCAGAATTTCAAAGATTCACAACCCTTGTGGGTGAAGCAGATTTCCTAAAATGGCCAACGTTGCCCTTAGACAGTAATCTTGTTTTTTTTTCCTTTCCAGCTAGTAGAAACAGTGCATATTGCCAATCTCTCTCAAATTCTTATGCTTCATTTAAGATTATCTCACATTGTTAACTCGGAAGAGTATAGACCTATCCTACTCAATCTCTCCTTGCAGGGTGAACACCTCATCTCTAAAAATAATTTAGTTAATATTCATTGTACTGTCTCTGGCAAGTGCACTTGAGGCCTCACCAAAGCCCTGCACAACAGTAGCAAAACTTGCTTACTTTGCATTTCTATCACCCTTGCAATAAAAGCTTCTATTTGATTTGCTTGCCTAAGTATTTGCAGCACCTCCCCAGTTTTACATACAAGTGCAGCAAAGTTTCTCAAACCTCCAACATTTATCAATTTCCCAACATTTAAAAAGTGCATTTTTCTATTCATATCCAGCATTAAACTTTTCACCCACATTAAACCCAATTGATCAACTTCATCCCCACTTGACCTGCTGCTTCCTCAAAATTTGCTTTTCCATTTAAGATCCCTACTATTTTACACCTAACTGTTGAAGCGTTAACATTATTCCTCTGTTCATTGAGAAGTAAAGCAAATGGAATGTATTTGTGATTCAGTCTTCTAGACAATTTATTTTCTAACGTGTGATGTCTCCAGAAATCAGAACCTGACTAAAATTTCCAATTTTAATTCTGCCATTGAAACATTTTGATGTTCCTGTAGGATTGATTTCTAGATTTTTTTTGTGGGAGGTAGTTAAACAAAAAGTAAAGGTGTTGGAAGTTCTGTTAATCTTTTTGATTCCACAATTTGACTGCTGATCCTGGATTTTAATGTCTTGTGGCCTTGTTTTGGTTCAAGATTTCTCATTAGAATTGATTGTTACAAGTATTTGTATGCTCTTTATGTATTTGTACATCATCACTATTTCATGTGCAGCAATAATTGAAAGTTGTAGAGTATTTGATATGCTGTGCACGTTTCATATTTTATAATAAAACCTGATATAAACCATGCATACTGCATTTGTAATGTACCAGTAAAATTGAAATAGTTTTTGTATTGGACAAGATAGCAAAAGAGTTTCATTAACTGGATCCATCATAGTGGTTAGAACTTATTTTTAAAAGGACATGGTAATTTATAAATGCATTCATATTTTGCAGGAGGCCACTCAGCCCATCCTGCCTTTGAATCTTTGAAAGAGCAATTCCTACTCTTTATATTCTTAGTCTTGCATCTCAAAGTTGAGTTTATTGTCATATGCACAAGTGCATGTATGCACAGGTGCAATGAAAAACATACAGCAGCATCACAGTATATAGCATCAAATACACCGTATTCACAAGAAAAACCTAAATTAACAACATAAATTAGACAAAACTATACAAGAATATGCAAAAGAAAAAGTCCACTGTAGTGCAAAGTGGTCGTGGTGTTGCTACACTGAGGTAGTGATTAGGGTTGTGCAGGTTGGTTCAAGAACTGAATGACTGAAGGGAAGTAGCTGTTCTTGAACCCGATGGAGGTAGCTGTACCTCCTGCTTGATGGTAGTTGTGAGATGGCATGGCCCAGGATGGTGGGGATCTTTGATGATAGATGTTGCCTTCTTGAGGCAGAGCCTCGTAGATACAGGAAGTCCCCGACTTACGAACGCCTGACTAATGTACTAATTATTTCTTTGTAAGAATGTATCCGATTTCCTTTGGAAATTTATTGAATTTGTTTTTCGTCATTCTTTCAAAAACTGCATTCTACACTATTGTAACATTCATGAAAGAAAAATCTTACCTCTTTCTAGTGCCAATCAGCTTTGTTAATTTTTTTGGGATATAGCAAAATTGGCATGACCAGCATTTATTGTCCATCCCTAATTGCCTTTGAAGTAAATGTCTTGCTAGGCCATGTCTGGGAATGCGGAAGAGTTGATTACATTGCTAGGTCTGGAGTCACATGCATAACAGACCAGGTAAGCATGGCCGATTTCATCCCAAGGACTTTTAGTGGATCAGGTGAGCTTTCATTGTTTTTTGTTTTAAAATAGAAGCACAGTAATTAAATTTGAATCCTTCAGCCGTTATGGTGAGATTTGAACTTGGATCTCTGGATTGGTTAGTCCAAGCTTCTATATCACTGGACCAGTAAGTTAACAAAAACACTAATTAGCCAAGATCCTTTAGTTTTAGCAGTTTTATTATTTTTTCTCTCTCCTCATCCCTGTTCACACACAGACTGTGAACACTGCTTCTCTAATCTATTGAAAAGATGGAACTTGCAATTATGTAAAGGGCAGTCTGCATGGATTTCTTATAGCACAGTCAAATTAAACTTTTTTGAGGAAGTAGCAAGAATTGGTGAGGTAAGTGCACTTTAGGTAATGCTGTATACTTGTATTTTAGCAAGGTCATTGACAAAGTGCCATGTGACAGCTTGATCAAGAAAGTCATTGGAAGGTAGCGAGCGGGATTAAAAATTGTTGGACAGGAAGTTTAGGGTTAGATACAGTAAATTTCTATGATACTACACCCTCAAGAAGCTAACAACAAAAGACTACAGCAAATAGAATACTCTTGGCCATGTAATTGGCATTGGTGGTTAAAAAGCAGGAGCCTGATTGAGCAGAATAGTCCAAGAAACAGCAATGTGATAATAGTCAAATCAACTGGTTTAAGAATGTTTGTTGAAGAATAAATAAGAATAGGACAAAGCCAAGTCTTCAAATAATGCCATGCCTTGCAGTCTGAATTTTCATCTTCACTGGGGGAAAGCATATTTGGATCTTATTCTTTAAATCTATAACCCAATAGTAAGGGGCAGGTTGAACTTTCTACTCTTATGCTCAAGCCTTCAGCAGGCCATCAAATGAGATATTTTATGGCCTGTTTATAATTCACAGTCATCACATTTGTCTCAAGAGCCAAGTTAAGACCAGTAGGTTCATTCAATCCATTTCTCATATTGATGAGTTAGTAAAATATAAATAGACTTACCAGAATTTTTTTTAAATCTCAAAGAGCATGCTGGCAGCACATTCCCAGCTTTTAGGTAAGATGTCAATTTGTGTGGTTCTCAATATGACCAGTTCTGGATTAATTTTTGTGCAATTGCTTTACAAACAAAAAGAAGAAAATACAAGAGTACTAACTTGCTGATTTCATGGTTCTTAGTTAAGAATGGGGATATTTTTCTATATATTTTTTTAAAGTGGGTTAACTGAGGAAATAAGATCCTTTAGCAAGCTGAAGGAGAATTTTTGTAGAAATGTCATCTTGCAATATTCCAGTACAAGAAACATGGTAAGATCAGAACTGCAAACAACATTAAACTTTTGTTTCATAATATCAAGTTTGGTTGCAGGTAGGGGAGTTGAGGTAAGAATAGTGGCCCAGATTTTGCTGCACTAGCAACTAGCAAACTGCCAATAGTCTCATAATTGAACAAAATAAACTGCAATTTCTGGTGTCCTAGTGTTTAAATCTGTACATTGCTGTCATTAACATTGTCCCCATCCATTAGGTGTGTTACATTGCTCCAGAATCTGCTACAATCAGTGATGTATCTCGGTAATAAATTATCTGTTGCAGTAATAACTTGACAATTTTTCTAATTTTCATGTATTTTTTCCTTTAATCCTACATTATGTACCAATCCCATATTTCATTTGCCCCCTCATTCCCTATCTTCAACTCATCTCTTTTTAATTTCAAATGTCTGTTAAATCTTTTCATATAAGCAGCCCAAGTTTTTAAGCCTTTGTATTTGTAATTCAATTTGCTGCTTCTGTGTCTTCTGTCCCAGTGTCACAATCGCTTGTGAAAATCTGTATTTCCTTCCTCCTAACCAGGCATACTGAGGGAAAATAAATGTTTTCTTTTTGGTACTGGAATTAGGAAGATGTGCGCAAACTGCTCAATCTTGAATATATGAGCCAGATTAACTCATTATACATGTAAAGAATTTCCAATATAACAGCTTTCATTGAAAGGAATGTGACCATGAAATATTCATAAAACATATATAAAAGCCCTCTAAAATTAACAGAAATGCATAATTTTGTCCTGGTAAGCTAGTGGTTTAAAAAAATTCTGTTTAGCACAAACTAAGATCAAGGCCACTGGTATAAAGTGGAGCTACACCGCCATTTGACAATATTCCATTAGAGTCCTGAACTGAAGACTGAGCTGAACTGATTCAGAAGAAAGTGCATGTTCATTCAGCCACTAATGGATTTCATATAAATTTTGCATGTGAGGACACAGCTATAATCAAGCTACTCCAGTTATATCTGCTAATAGTTGGCATTAACAATGGGAAATCATGAGCCAGCACCAAGGGAGATAGGGAATGATGATTAAATAGTGGAACGATGACATACTTTACAACATAGTCCATGCCTTAAAGTCTTTTAATTATATATACTTCCAAATTTAATGTGCATGCCACTTGATAAGACTGAGGTAGCTCAAAAGTAACTCACTGTTTACATAGAATGTGACAAATGGAAAATGTGCAGTGTATGGTTTCTCAGCTAAACAAATCGGAAGGTAGAGATATGTAACTATAATACTGACAGACTTCTGCTTTGTCACATCAGCAGTCAGTTAGGTCGACCCCATTATTTGCATGCCTGACATCAGATTCCCGAAAGTAACATTATTCCAAGCTCTTTCATGCTAATAGATTGCCAGGTCGAAAGAAGATTCAGGGATATCTCAAAACCTCCTTTGAACATATTCAACAAGTTCTCTGATTTTTGGGGATTGCAGGCCCACAACCACTCAAAGTGAATAAGGGGTGTTTGGGATGGCATTGAGAATTGCGTGTCATAGATATTTACAGCATGGAAAACAGGCCCTTTGGCCCAACTCGACCATGCTGACCAATTTGCCTGCATTTGGCCCATAACTCTAAATTTTTCCCATCCATGTAACTGTCCAAATGACTTTTAAATGTTCTAATTGTACCCATCTCTACCACTTCCTCTGGCGGCTTGTTCCATAAACCCACCGTCCTCTGTGTGCAGAAGTTGCCCCTCAGATCCCCTTTGGATCTTTCACTTTAAACCTATGCCATCTAGTTTTGGACTCCCCTACCCTGGGGAAAAGATTTTGGCTATTCACCTTATCTATGCCCCTCATGATTTTATGAACCTCTATAAGGTCACCCCTCAGCCTACTATGCTCTGGGGGAAAAAGTTTTAGCCAATCCAGCCTCTCATAATCCAAGCCCTCTAGACCGGTAACATCCTCAATCTTTTTTGCACCCTCTCCAGTTTAATAACACCCTTCCCTTAACAGGATGGCCAGAACTGTGAGCAGTTCTCCAAAAACTTACCGATGTCTTGCAGGAATGTAACATGATGTCCCAACTCTTGTATTCAATATTCTGACCAACGAAAGCATGTGTGCCAAATGGCACCTTCGCCACCCTATCTATCCGTGTTGCAACACAGGTGGGGTGGTGAAGGTCTTGCTTTTCTACAACACTCCCAAGGACCCTCCATTTACTGTGTATGTCCTGCCCTGGTTCGTCTTACCAAAATGCAATACCTCACATTCATCTGAATTAAACTCCATCTGCCATTCCTTGCCCATTAGCCCAGATGATTAAGATCCCGTTGTAATGTTAGAAACCTCCTTCACTGCCCACTATACCACCAATTTTAGTGTCATTTACAAACTTACTAACCATACCAACTACATTCTCATCCAAATAGTTAATATAAATGATGAACAACAGTGGACCCAGCACTGGTCCCTGTAGCACAACTGCTGGTCACAGGCCTCCAATCTGAATAACAATTATCACACTCTGACTCCTTCCACCAAGTCAATTTTGTATCCAATTGGCTAGCTCACCCTGGATCCCATGTGATCTTCCAGACTTGTGCACCATGTGTCCATGTGGTGCAAGCACACCGATGTGCCGCCTCTTGAACTACCCACGCATCCCACAAAAATCTCCTGCCACACCTGTGGCAAAGAGTCTGTGGCACAGAAATGAAGAGGAAGCAAATCATTCTTGATCCCAAGGGACAATCTAAAAAAATACTTTCAGGAATTTATATTTGTACTTCAGTACAGATATTACAGTGCAGTGTATGAAAGTTTATAATTTATTTGTATCATCTGACCAGAAAGTACCTGATCCAGTTAGCAACCCAGGTTTAATTTCCGCCACTGTAAAGATTTTGTATGTTCTCCCTGTGTCTGCGTGGGTTTCCTCTGGGTGCTCCAGTTTTCTCCCACATTCCAACGACGTACAGGTCAGGAAGTTGCGGGCGTTCTATGTTGGTGCTTGAAGCGTGGTGACACTTATGGGCTGCCCCCAGAACACTCTAAGCTAAAGATGCATCTCACTGTGTGTTTCCATGTACATGTAACTAATAAAGAGATCTGATCTTCTCTACAACAGCAAGATAATGAGGCAATGACCAGATGCAACTAATTTTATATTTTAAAAAGATTTGGTTTAAGAGATAAATAGGTCAGGAGGGAGAACATTTGATGCCCACCCAAAAGGGGGCAGAAGGGCATTTGCGTTGGTGCGACCAATCCAATGGCACAGGGGAAGGTCGATATTCAGTCTGTAGTTGGATCTACAACCTCATGGGGGCGGTGTTGTTCACCCAGCTGGACTGCTAACAGACCACTTTCCCACCTCCAGCACTAACTTCCCAGGAAGGCCAGAATGCAGTCTAGAGGTTCCTCTGGTGGGCGGGTCAGGCAGGTCAGCCATGCCCATGGACAACTGCCTTGGGATCTATGTTACAGAGTTATCCAAGTGCCGAGTGCAGGTCAATGGGACTAGCGGAATAACGTTTCAACACGTTATTCGACTAGAAGGGCCGAACGCCCTGTTGTCTGTGCTGTAGTGTTCTATGGTTCTAAGGGATCATTGAGTTAGGGCTCAAGAAAGATCCAAACCAATCAAGCGGGGACCGGTCTGGGAGTGACATCCATCACTATCTGAGGTCAACTATAAACCCCACCGAAGGGCTTTACGTTGTGAATGCACACTCCTTTATAGAACAATCTCAATGGAGCTCAGACTAATGGGATCAAGATCCAATCTGGGCTGATTTGGATAAGAGTCAGAACAGTGAAATAGGCCCTTCAGCCCAACGGGTCTATGCTGACCACTAACCCATTTTTATTCTCCTCACAGTCCACAACTGCGCTGCACACCAGGGGCAATTTACAACCGCCGTCCAACCTACCAACTTGGACATCACAGCTCGGTTCAGCAACTGCTTTGCCCAAACTGCAAGAACTTACAGAGTTGTGGATACAACCCAGTCCATCACAGAAACCAGCCTCCCCTCCATGAACTCTGTCTACACTTCACGCTGCCTCAGTAAAGCAGCCAACATAACCAAAGACTCCACCAACCCCGGACATTCTTCTCCCTCCTTCCACCGGGGAGATAC